>LR749657.1:1414507-1436279 GCA_902729485.2 Mus minutoides
CACACACACACACACACACACACACACACACACACACACACCATCTCCTTAGCTTAGACACATGCTATTGTTCCAGACTCTTGGGAGGGAAGAGCCTTCCTTCAGTGTCGCTCTGGGACAAAATGCTGGGCCCTGCTCAGCTGATCAGCAGCCTGGGCGGGGCTGTTCCCAGAAACTACACACACGGTTTAGCAGAACACAAGAGCAAGACATGAAATATTAATGCCTCTTAAGACTCACTGACCTACATTTGCATGGTGAAGTCTTGACAGGGCACACAGGAAGGGCTCCCAGGGCTGAATGTAGGCCCAGGAAGTCAGGGTAAAGCTCCCCCTGTGTACCACACACCAAAGGCTTCATGTGACACACCAGACCCAAAGGTTCCTGCAGAGAGAAGGTTCTTGAGAGTCTGTTGGGACTGGCTGGGGAAGCAGAAGCTGAGAATAATAATGATAAAAATAGTCAATATTTTTGGCCCTCTTCATGTGCCAAAACAAACTTTTCCATAAACATCATGTTCCCTGCAAGCCACCACTAGTCAGGTGTTACTATCAGCCACCTTTTGTTTGATAGTTGGGAACATTAAGGCACAGAAGGTACATTAAGGCCTGGGGTCATACAGTGAGCTTGGGGAAAGGGTGGTTAATGGATGGGTCATTCAAGAGACCTCAGGGGGGGCTGCGGAGATGGCTCAGTGGGTAAGATCATGAGGACTTGGTTTGGTTCTATGCTAAAAAAAAAAAAAGGAAGGTAGGTGTGGCCATTGATGTGCCTATAACCTCAGAACTGGGGCTCAGGTTACACAGGAGGGTATGGGGTTTTGGCTGCCAAACTCTGGGTTCAGTGAGAGACCCTGTCTCAGGGAATAAGATAGGGGAGAGGGAGAGGGAGGGAGAAGGACGGAAAGGGAGGGAAGGAGGAAGGGAGGGAGGGAGGGGGAGGGGGGACATTGCCCTATCTCATCCTCCAGGTATGGGAACACATACCTGTACACACACAGCTGTACATACACCACACATACACATCTGTATACACACACACCAGAATATGCACACCTGCACACTCACCTTTATACACACACACACACACACACACACACACCAGCACCTTCCCCAGCAGGAACCTCTACCTACCCCTAGGTATCCTCTACCTGCAGCAGCCCCCACTGTGGTAGCCTGAAAAGGAACAGTGACAACCAACTGAAGTCTCTTCATTGAGTTAGTGGCCATCTACACGGCCCTGAAGGTTCCTAACCAAAGTGGAAGCTCTTAGCACCCCAATGGGACCTGTGACTTCCCACTTCCTGGTGCCCACATCTGTGTGGGGCTTTAAGTGTGGACTAGACATGATGGCTGAGCTTGGCTGTTAACTTGATGGGTTTAGAATCACCTAGGAGACGCACCTCTGTGTGAGTCTGTGAAGGGATTTCTGGTGAAACCTAACTGTGGGTGGCTGCCACTCCAGGGACTGAGTTTCCAGACCATAAAAGGGGGAAAGCAAGCAGAGTGCCAGCGGTCATCCCTCTCAGATCCTCGACTGCAGATGCAATGTGACCAGCTTCTACATGCTGCTGTCCCCGTGCCTTTCCCGACGTGATGGATGGGCTGTCTCTTCTGACTTTATACTATGCGTTATTTTATACATGTTTTATCTGCATGTATGTCTGCACATCTATAGTATAGATGGTTGTGATTTGCCATGTGGGTACTAGGAATCAAACCTATATCCTCTGGAAGAGCGCGCTGGTGCTCATAATTGCTGAACTGTCTTTCCGGGGCCCCTTGCTTCTGACTTTGTGACAAAGGTGTTGGGTTGTTATTGTCACAATGATGTGGCAGCACACAACTCTGTCTCAGACTTTTGCAGATCGTCTGATGGCTTGATGCCATGCATAGCTGCTGTGATTTCAATCCATGCCCCCCACAGAGACACCTGGCCAAGCCTGGCACCCAGCCTGTGCCGTCACTGGGAAACGGGGGAGCCTTTACAGGGGAATGGATTGTGTCTTTGAAGGGCTGTTGGTGCTTTTCCATCGTTTTGCCTCTCGGCTGCTAGGAAGTAAGCAACTTCCTGTGTCACGTGCCTTTGCTTTGCTGCCTTGCTACTGGCTATCCAGGCCTTTGGAGCTGTTAGCCACAAATAAACCTTCTCTCCCGATAAGTTGATAATCTCAGGCAGGCATTTTGTCACAGTAAGAAGGCCAACTTCCTCCAGTGACAAGGAACTGCAGAGTTAGGGACCATAGGAACTTCTGTAAGTGGCCTCTGGGATTTCACTATGGCCTCTAGTTGATGGTCAGCAATCAGCCTGATCTCTCAGTCATACAGAGAGCAAGAAATGAGTTCTGCCAACAACACAGAGTCTTCCCAGCACATGGATAATTTTAGAACAGTCGGTGGGGAAGCTCCCAGTTCTGTCTCTACATCCTCAGCATAGGATAAGGTGGTGATTTCTGACCTCGTTAGGTACAGAAGGGTTAACACAAGACATGTTCAGAGAGAGAGAGAGAGAGAGAGAGAGAGAGAGAGAGAGAGAGAGAGAGAGAGAGAGAGAAGAGAGGAATGGGAACCCAGGGTTCTCTTGCTCTCTGTGCAAAGGCCCCAGTGCTGGAGATAAAGGCTAACCATCCACCAGAATTGTAGCCAACCCACAACAGATGTGGCACCCAGGAAGTAACCTGGTGTGACTAAAACATGGGAGATGTTTGTTACCACAGCACAGCCTGGTGCATCCTGACTGATAGATGTTCCCTCCAAAACTCCTACTACTTTCATAAAATTAATGTTTGTTTTTTTTTTTTCCTATAATTAGCTAAACAGAGTTCTAGGTCAGAAATTTGCTATTTCCCTATTTTATGCCCAACTTTTGAAAGAGCTGGAGCATAGGGACTCAATAAACATACCGTGAGAGCCTAGGGAGGAGGTGGAGACCCAGAAACGTGAATTCCTCCTCCTCTGGGTCAATGGGCTATGTATCAGTTGTGGCTGCAAAGTCAAACGCACCTCTGAGATTTCAAATAATAGTAAAAATACACTTTACACATTTGCAAGTCCCCTCTGGGAATGTGCACACTTCTCTGATCAGCAGTTCTGGGTACATTTTCTTTTTTTCTGTCATTGAGACAAATACCTGAGAGAATTTACAAGATATCTCGTTTATTTTGGCTGCTGACTTCAGAGGTTCCACGGCTTGTTGGCTCCATTGCTGTGAGGACAAATAGCGAGGCAGAGAGATTATGACAGAAGGGGGTACCACAGGAAATCTGTAACCCTCCTGTCAGCCAGGAAGTAGAGAGGAACAGGGAAGGTACACCCCGCAAACACCACCCACCCCAGTGTTCATTTCCTCTAACCAAGCACCAGCATCAACAGTCACACTACTGTGGGTCTGTGTTCTGCCTGGTCTGGTCACTGCAGTGCTGAGACGCTGCTTGTGGGGGACAAAATGTTCTTCCTCCCCACAATTGGGGCACCAGTTCATGGCACGCCAACACTGCTTAGGAGGCAGAATGCAGCCTAAGATGGGGCAGATGCCTGGGAACCAAGAGGAGTTGAGAACAGGCCCACAGGCCTGAGATGACTGGGGGCGAAGCGAGAATCTGGCTTAGTTCAGGGTGGGTGGGATGGAGAACTCTGGGCTCTCTCCTGTGTGACCAGTTGCCAAGGTCCTCTTAGTAGGGTGCCGAGATCATGTGCTTCAGGGCAGGAATATGGTCAGGAGCAGATTCAACCACCTGCTGTTCTCAATTATGAGAATTGCTGGGGTTTCTTAATCTGCTTGACTTTCCCAGATTTTTTTTGTCTGGTGACATGGTTCTACTGGCCCCACACACTACCTCCCAAGAGTCTATTAATTTTTAAAGTGTGTGTGTGCCTTTGAATGTACGTCATATGTGTGCAGGTGCCAGAAGAGGCTGGAAGAGGGTGCCCAATCCCATAACTGTAGTTACAGGTGGTTGTGAGCTGTCCAGTGTGGGTGGCTGAGCCAGAAGGTGAGCCAGCAGCTCTTAACCACTGGGCCATCTCTCTTGCTCCCTCCTTTTGAACACTGAATCTCTCCATCGGTTAGACCTTTCACAGTCTGTCCCTGGAAATATCCTCACGGACACACTTAGAGGTAGGCCCACTAATCCCCTAAGAGGCTTTTATCCAATCAAGTTGGTAGGTTAGCCCTCATAGGCTGGCTTTCCCTGAGCTTGGCAGGGCGTCCTCATCTGGGAGCTGAATGCCACTCACTGAGTTTTCAGTGAATGTGGTGGCATACATCCAAGAAAATGAAAAGTTTCAAGGCCACATGAGGTGGGGAGCGGGGACTCAGTGCAACCTAACACAGCGTCTCCAGGGCGGGGCTTGGGACCGAAGTTCAGGGTTTTGGAAGGTGTAAGGCATCAGCCTACAATGGCATGTATGATGACCGAGCACAGAGAATAGGTAATAAGCCCTAACACAGGGTCTTTGCTCCCCATTCGGGGTAGCCAGGGGAATCCTACGCATCACCAACGAGAGCTTTCTGTCCCTCTGTAGCTTACTTACACTTGTCTTTTCTCTCAACAAAAATCCATGCGTGGCTTCATTGCTACACTTTACATCCTGTTTACTGTGATTTTAAATATTTATTTTTTTATTATTTTTATGTGTGTGTGTGTGTGTGTGTGTGTGTGTGTATGTGTATGTGTGTGTGTCTACATGTGTGTGTAGGTGAAGTGGAAGTTTCTGGTTGTGTCATGTGATGCAGACTCACATGGTGTTTTGCTGAGGCTAACCCAGAGGGAGGACTCCTGATGTCTACAGAGAACATACATAGGACTCAACAGACAGTGATGGCGCACTTGCATGGCAGCTGAGATGTGTAGCTCTTTGTTGGTCTTCGCTGATCTTCACTTCCTTGAGAGGAGCACAGCAGGGAACTTCTCCTGGCATCCTGGCTGGTTCTGGTCACCACGCCTGCTGATTCAGCAGAGGCTTGGCTGTTTCTGCTGGATCGTGCTGATTTGTGTCTGGTATCCTGACACTGCTAAACTGGACTGCTGGTATTGTGACGAACAGAGATTAGAATCTCCCCAAAGATCTAAACAGGTCCACATCCCCTTGTCCTATTTACCATCTTTCTCCCCCTACCTTTGTTTGGATGGAGGGCTAGGAGAGGGGAGGAGTTGAAGCATTTGAGAACTGTTATTAAAGTAGATTTTGAAAAATCTAAGCCTGCGTGTGTGCACTTGAGTGCAGGTGCCTGCAGACACCAGAGCTATTGGATCCCTCTGGTGCAGGAGCAACCCAGCTTGAGTTCTGGGAACTGAACTCAGGTCCTTGGCAGTGTGGGCTCGCAATTGCTCAGCCATTTTCCCAGCCTCATGGTTATTTTGTTTTTAAACTTTCTTTTGAGATTCCTTATTTTATTTTCTGAGACAGGATCTTACTATGTAGCCCTAGGAGACCCAGAACTTAATATGTAGATCAGGCTAACCCTAAATTCACAAAGCTTCACCTGCCTGTGCCTCCCCTGTGCTGGATTGAGAGTGTGTGCCAACACTGCACTCTATTTTACTTTCATGCATATATATGAATGCATGTCTGTGTACCACGTGCATGCAGTGCTCAAAGAAGCTAGCCGAGGACACTGGATCTCCTAGGACTGGAATTAGAGGTGGTTGGGAGCTGCCATGTGGGTGCTGGGAATTGAACCCAGGTCCTCTGCAAGAGCAGCCAGTGTTCTTAGCCACTGAGCCATCTCTCCAGCCCCACTATTTTATTGTAAAGATTTGTCTATTTTTATGTGTATGTATGTGTAGCTTCAGGAATTTGTGTACCACATGCTTGCAGTGCCCCCAGAGGCCAGAAGAGGGCATCTACTCTCCTGGAAATGGAATTATAGGCAGTTGCAAGCAACTCCATGTGGGTGCTGGGAACCAAACTCGGGGTCTCTGCAAGAGCAATGCCTACTCTTAGCTGCTGAGAAAATTTCCAGTTCCATGTTTATTTTAACATTTATCAGACACATGACCTTGTAGGCAAGACTTTTTCTCCCCCAAACTGGGTTCTTTGTGTCACCTTGGCTGTCCTGGAACTCACTTTGTAGACCAGGCTGGCCTCAGATTTACAGAGATCTCCTGCCTCTGCCTCCCAAATGCTGAGATTAAAGGTGTGTGCCACCACCACCTGCCTTTCCCTGTTTTTGTTTTTGTTTTTTTTTTCTATTCTCAACTTCTAGTTTGTATGTGTGTGGAGGGGGGGGGGAGTAAGGGGAGAGGGGTGTTACTCAGTAAAGTTTGGATGGTGGGAAATAGCCAAACTAGGAGGTGCTGGCAGCAGTCTAATGTTTCCATTGCTAGGAGCTGGACCTAAATTGGCTACAGATACCTTTGAAAAGAAACCATCAGAGGGTGTATGTGTTTTAATTTTTTAAAAAAAATTCTTTTTGGGACAGGTTTCTTTGTGTAACAGCCCTTGCTGTTCTGAAACCTGCTTTGTAGACCAGGCTGGCCTCAAACTCACAGAAATTCCCCTGCCTCTGTCTCTCAGGTGCTGGGATTACAGGTGCGCACCACCACTGGCATCAGATGTTATTTCTAACATCTGACAACACTGGAATGAGCCAGATGTAATAATTATCTACTACCAATTAAGAGTCCGGCCCAAATTTATCCCTTCAAATAGTGTGGAAAGTGTTTCCCGTTCATGGTTCAGGCTGACTTGTTATAGGCTGGGATCAGCTGATAGCTTGCATTAGACCTGAAGTGTCTCCAAGAAGGCCTGGCCTCCTGCTTTCAGATGCAACCCAAGGGAGGCGACTGGGTCATGATGGCCTGAGCTGATGAGTGGATTCATCCATGGATGATGTCATACATTGTGAGTATGTGGGTGTGCACAACCTTCTGCACATATGCAGAGGCCAGAGCAGGATTTGGGGTTTTTCTCTATCGTTCTTCTTCCATATTGCCTGGAGGCAGGATCGTTGGTGGAACCAGATTCTTTCAGCTTCACTGGCTGGCAGGTGAGGTTTTGGGACCCACCAGTCTCTGCCCACTGTGCTGGGACTACAGGCACGGGCAGCCAAATCCAGCTTCAAACTCAGGCCATCATCACACTGGCAGAGCAGGAACTTTTATCCATTGGGCCATCTTCCCAGCCATGATTTCTAGGTGACATTCTTAGAAAATGGCAGAAATAGAAAGTGGGGTCTGGTCTAAGGAAGTAACTTGCTTAGGAGAGTGTCCTTGGGAGATTCAAATTGCTCTCCTCTCCTCTCTTCCCTTCCCCTCCCCTCCCACTCCTCCTTTCCCCTTCCCTCTCCTTCCCTCTCTTCCCTTCTCCTCCCTTCTCCTCTCTTCCCCTCCCCTCTCCTCCCCTCCCTTCTTTTCATTTCCCCTCTTCTTTCCCTTTCCTGATCGCCATGAAACTAATCAGCTCTCCTCTTAATAATAGCCCCCTGCCACCATTATGCTGTGCCTTGCCATAGATCTGAAAGCAACTGGTCCAGTCAGCCACAGACTAAGACCTCTCCAACCTTGAACCATAATACATCTGTCTGCCATTAAGTTGCTTTTCTTAGGTATGTATGTCACAGGGTGAAAACCTGGGTGACACAGTTGGGCACTTCTTAGGGCCTGGTCCAGCTCCTTCACATCTACATCATCATCTCTGGGTGGCTGTGCTTCAGGTGGGTACATGGGCGCCAGTGTGGGAAGCATACAGCCCCACCAAACTTCCCCAACAGGTGAGCCTGGTCATATACACAAGGTCATGGCAAGGGGCCAAGAGAACAGTCAGAAGTTGCAAAGTTGTCCACAGCTCAAGCTTAAATCCCACTCAGGGTCTCTCACCACTGTCTGCTGCCCAGATAACTTATAAAGTCAGACACAGGGGTGAGGAAACGGACCCCACCTTGTGATGGACAAATGGTCAGTGTCACACAGTGAGGCTGGGGAGAGGAGGCTGTGTGCATTCCTTAGGTACTCTCTATAGGAAGGAAGTTGACCCAGCTGGAACCTCCAACACAGGCACATTGCCCCACCAGACACACTGCCCCACCAGCCTGTTGTTCTTGACCTGGGTCCCTTCCCTGCCCTTCCTGCCTTCCGTGTGGTTCTCACTTATGTGCCAAGCTCCTCAGTAGCTTTCTATATGGGTCAGGATGCATGTGCTACATGGAACAGAAATCCAAGCAAAACAGCTTAAGCTAAGAAGGGCTCACATAGAAGTTAGGCACAGTTAGATACAGAGGTTCAGATCTCAAGAGCTGTGTCCCTCTCTCTGCCTATTAATGTCTTCCTTCATGCCTTAGTTGTTAATCAGACACTTCTTGAGAGAAGCTAAGTCATCCCCCCTCAGCTCCAGCTACATCATTGCCGGGAGCCTCCCGGCCCAGGGCAGAGTAGTGGTGGAGTCAGTAGAACTTTGGTGATGGCTTTAAAGTCTGAGGGTCTCAGGGCTTTCTGGCTCTCTAATTGTACTGAAATGCTGATGATAACTTCTAAAAAGTCCTAAAAACTTTTTTTTTTCTTTTTTGGTTTTTTGAGACAGGGTTTCTCTGTGTAGCCCTGGCTGTCCGGGAACTCACTTTGTAGACCAGGATGGCCTCGAATTCAGAAATCCACCTGCCTCTGCCTCCCCAGTGCTGGGATTAAAGGCGTGTGCCACCACGCCCAGCTCTAAAAACTTTCTTGCTCTTTCTGAGGGTAACAGACTGCTGGCTTAGGTGATTGACACCTGTAGCCTAACAGGGAGGATTAAGCAATTCAGCCTTTGTTCTATCTCAGCAGGAACTGCTGGGCTCCAACTTTCAGCCTGCTAATTGGAAGTCGCAGGAAGAGAAGACACTTAGAGAAGTGATCATAGAATTTATTATTAAGTTATAAAAGTTTCCTGTGAAAGCTATCTAAGGAGAAAACCGAAAAGAACCTAGGCAGGGAAAGGGAAAAATTCTCTTATGTGGAGAAAGGGAAAAGATTTCTACTCTAAGTAGGGAAAGGCAAAAAATTTTACTCTATAGATCCTGCAGCTCTTTGTCCTCAGTACTTATACATCTTTCAGAATTCATGATCATATGTTACAAAGTTCATCACAAGTTCACACAAAAAATCAAATCATAAATTGAAATAGAAGTCTACAACAGTGAATGTTTACATGCATATCCATTAGGAGTAATTAGCTAAACATCCATCACCTGTCTCAGCTCCACAGGTTCACTGAAGGTTTAAAACCATAACTAAGCTATTAGTGAAGTTTTGTATAGATAAACCCAGTCAATATTTTATCTTCTGTTCTAACACCTATAGTAAATCGTTAGTTCCCTTTTTGTGACCTTCGGTTAATTGTTTTACCTCTTGGAATGTGCTCTGAGTAGGAGAAAGTCTGGTTACCATCTAAGAGCAATCAACGTTGACACTTGGGAGACTGACAGAGTTCTCATTGCAGCTTTGACTATCAGAAAAGGACCTAATAGCAGTCCCATAAATAAAAGAGCTTAATAATGACAGATATAATTTTAGTAATCCTTATAGGATCATCATTAAGACTTAATTCATCAGCCAGGTAGTAGTGGTGCACGCCTTTAATCCCAGCACTGGGAGGCAGAGGCAGGTGGATTTCTGAGTTCGAGGCCAGCCTGGTCTACAGAGTGAGTTCCAGGACAGCCAGGACTACACAGAGAAACCCTGTCTCATAAAACAAACAAACAAACACAGATTTAACTCATCTATTTGTCTATATAGCATCACTACTAGATAGTACATCTTGTGGATCTGCAGAGATCTGCGCCAAAGGGGTGTGCCACTACTTAGTGATTGTTATATATGTTTAATAGTAACAGGAAAAGCATATTAATAGCAGGAATCTTTCCTAAAATGAGTCCTTCATCACCACAGCCTTGCTTAATGAGGGCTCACCTGTCGCAGATTATATAATAATCCGAAGCAGTCCACTTCAGGATGATCACCTGCTAGTTATTAGCTTGTCCCATTATGGCTCCTGGCACATCATGGCCTGGAAGTCTCAACAGAGATAGGGCAAATCTTTAGATCAATATGACCAACAGTGTCCATAACCATATCTGGGTACTGCGTGCTAAGTACTGTTTTAAGTACAAAGTGTTTTAGTTTCCTTTCTGTTGCTGTAACAAAACACTCTAAAAGCAGCTTAGGGGAGGAAACCGGTTATTTGGCTTACACTTGTTGGTTACTGTTCACCACTGAGGACAGTCAAGATAGGAATTCAGAACAGGAGCTTGAAGCAAAAACCATGAAGGAACACTGCTGGCTTGTTCTCAGGCTCATCATGCTCAGCTAGATCTTTTTATGCCTAGGGATGGTGCCGCCCATAGTGGGCTGCTCTCTTCCACATCAATTACATCAAATTATATCAAAACAGGAGCTTGAAGCAAAAACCATGGAGGAACACTGCTGGCTTGTTCCCAGGCTCATCAAGCTCAGCTAGATTTTTTTATGCCTAGGGATGGTGCCGCCCATAGTGGGCTGCTCCCTCTCACATCAACTACCAATCAAGACAGATCCCTATAGACGTGACCACAGGCCAATCTGATCCAGGCAACTTCCCGGTTGAGGTTTCTCCTTTCAGAGGAGTCTTGGCTGTGCTAAGTTGACAATGAAGCCTAACTAGTACAGAGTATTAATTTTCATAGCACATCATAAATAACTGGCATTCTCACTTTACAGATGATTAATAGAAACATGGAGAAATTAAATCCACATCTAAGGGGACACTAATTGGAAGTATTGGGTCTGGGTACTGGACCCAATTTGGTGGCTTTAGAATCCTACTTTCATTTGTTTATTTTCTGCTTCAGAGAGTGTCACAGATAGCCTAGCATTGACTTTGCTATGAAGCCTGGGATGACAGTTTGAACCCCTGACCCTCCCGTCTATGCTTACCAACTACTGAGATTACAGATATGGCCTTCACTTTATCTATGTTACAGTCCTTGCTTTTGAGTTACATATAGTTCTAGCCAAAAAAACCAAAAACCAAAAAACCAGTCATATTAACCCAAGCAGAGGGGCATATACCTATATACCAGCATCCAAGAGGGTCAGGATTGTAAGGCCAAGGCCAACCTAGGGTACAGTGTGACCCTGTCTCAAATTAACGACTGGAGAGTTGGATCAGCAGATAAGAGCACTTGATGCTCTTGCCAAAGACCTGGGTTTGATTCCCAGCACCCACAGGGCAGTTCAAATCGTCTATAACCCCAGTTCCAGGGGATCCAAACTTCTTTTCTGGGGTGCTCTGACACTGTTTGTATGTGGTGTGTATACAGACAAGCAGAAGTACACACACACCTACACAAAAATAAAAATAAATGAATAACAACAGCACAGGGTATGGAGGTGCACGTCTTTATTCTCAGCGCTCAGGTGGACCTCATGAGTTTGAGACCAGCCTGAGTTACATAGTGATCCCCAGGCCAGCAAGAGGCTCCACTGTAAGACAGTGTCTCAAAATTCAAACAAAACAAATAGTAGTGGCATACCCCTCTCCCACCCAGAGCAGATACTCTGCTCCAACTCTATGCTGAGAGCCAGGAATGCCCCTGCCCTCTTAGGGAGGTATTGTTATTTTCTGTTTTCCACTGATGGGGAAACTGAGGCAGCTGGGACTTGAACCCAGGCACTGGGGACCTGCCTGTGTCATGTCCAGAACATACTTCTGCATATCAGCTCCACTTTTGAGATCTTCCTGCAGTCAGATGGGTGGGGGATCCTAAGACAGCCCAGGCTCTCTTAGACCACTGTGGAGCTTCTTGCTTCGTTCCCCTCCCCCAGTGCCTGCCCAGAGTCCCAGGACTCATTTGCAGACAGGCTGACCTAATGTAGGCTGAGCCAGAGAGGTGAGTCCAGGCAATTGGGCCAGTGGCCCAGCCTGAGTCACTGGGCAGGGCTATGGTCAGGGCTCAGAGGGCTGGTAGCAGCCTGTATCTAGGAGGGATATCACCTGAATATAGTTCCAGTCCCCGCCTTCTCCACTGCAAGTGACCTTGACGCCTAGCAGACCCCTGCAGGGAACAGGCCCTGCCCACTGCCCTGACAGGAAGCCTGGGCAGGAAGCCAAGTCATATTTAACCCATTTATGAGAACTGAGACGTGTCTATTTATAGCCTTTTGATTTGTCTGCCAAGCGTGAGCTGGTGGACGCAGCAGCATCTCCGTGTGGAAAGCCGCCTGCTGCTCCACAGAGGTAAGATGGAGTTTGGCTGCACGGCTCAGTTTCTCCAGCCACCCTGCAGATGTGGATGAGACTGTGCTCTCCATTTTCCTGTGGGGAGACTGAGTCTTAGAGAGGTATGGTTGCTTCCTCTTAGCCACGTGGCCACAAGTTGGTAAGACAGAAATCATAGAGACCGTTGACCATCAACTCCTTAGGCGACTGAAGTCTTTTCCCCAGAATTCTCTGGAAATATTCCATCCATGCCAGGCTTTCTAGTTTTCCTTTACCTATCTCCAGCTTCCCTCCCATCTCACCATCTTCCTCTGTTGGTAAAGCGTTGCCCTTTCTACCTCTTCATGGTCTTCCCTCCTCTTTCTCTACCTTCTAGTTCTGTCTGTCTGCCTGTCTGTCTGCCTATTTGCCTGCCTCCCTCCCTCTCTTCCTCCCTTCCTCCTCCCCTTCTTGAGCCAGGATCCCACTATGTTAACCCAGGTTAGCCTTGAACTCAGAATGCCCCGCTTCAGACTCTGGAATGTTAGAATTACCGATGTATATTTCCACACCTAGATTGTTCCTTGTTCCATGGTTGTTTAAATAGGGTTTAATTATGTTGCCCAGTGTGGTCACCCACCTCATGGCTTGTGATACTCCCCTACACACACACACACACACACACACACACACACACACACACACACACAACGTCCCCTGTGCCTCAGCCTCCAGAATAGTAGCTACAACTACAGATGTGGGTTGCTCTGTCCAGTTTACTTCTTTTATGGAGGCCAACATGGTTTTTTGCCACAAGAGTTGGTATTTAAGGGGCTCCCATGATAAAAAAATCTAGGTGAGGCTCCCATGAGGCTTTGTTGGACTCTGTAGTAAACAGCACTGACAGCCCCACTCTACAGATGGAGGCCAGGCACACACAGCAACCAGGCGACTGTGGTCCACCCTTGGTGTCTCTGGTGCCCTTAGGGATTGTACCACCATTGCCCTTACCCGTGCCAGGTTCCGTGTGGCTCAACGTCAAGAGAGGGCCTGAGAAATGAATGAGTCAGCAGTCCTCACCGTGGAGGGGCTGATGCTGGGTGGTCCTCAGGGATGGGATACATGGAGGGGGTCTCTGGTACAAAGCTTTTGGTAGCATCATTTTTCTTTGTCTCTGGGTTTTCCGATGTGAAGGAAAGTTAGTGCTCCTACTGAGCTCTTATGTGGGGGGAGGGGAGGATGGACATGTGCGGGCACGGGCCTTGTAGATGTTTCCTGTAGCTGGTGAGCTGTGGCTGTTCAGCCTGCCTCTGGAGAGCTCTACCTGGCTGAATAGGTGTGATGGTTTGTATATGCTTGGCCCAGGGAATGGCACTATTAGGAGGTATGGCCTTGTTGGAGTAGGTGTGTCACTGTGGACATGAGCTTTAAGACCCTCATCCTAGCTGCCTGGAAGTCAATCTTCTCTTAGAGGCCTGCAGATGAAGATGGAGAACTCTCTGCACCATGCCTGCCTAGATGCTGCCATGTTCCCACCTTGATGATAATGAACTGAACCTCTGAACCTGTAAGCCAGCTCCAATTAAATGTTGTCCTTATAAGACTTACCTTGGTCATGGTGTCTGTTCATAGCAGTAAAACCCTACCAAGACAATGGGTATAGAATATTTCAGGTCTTAGGAGGTGGTGTTTCTGAGCGCCCAGGCTAGTGCCCAAGCCTCGGTCTTCACCTCTGACTTTGATGTCCCTGGCTTCAGCCATCATAACGAGGATATGGATGCTTGAGAAGTGAGGCCAAGCACAAACAGGGGCCCCCACAGGCTCCAGCCCTCATGACCTCGGCCTTCTGTCCTTATCACAGCGCATGCCACTCCATCTCTTCCCTAACCACCCCTTCCTTCCTCCCAGGCCAGCAACAGGCCCGGCTTCTGTGGTGAGTGATTTTCATAGCAAGATGTTTACGCCTTTGGTGGTGTGTGATTCATCTGTTACCCACAAAGCCTTTCTTTGTTGACTTCCTGTTTCCAAAGGCAGGTTTCCATTTACTGCCCAGCCCGTCCCATGTACCCTGCTGGGGCACAGTGATCGGTGGAAGACCCACACGTACCTCCCAAGTTAGGTTTGAGGAGAAGTGAGTTAATTGACACAAACCATAGTGCCCACAGCTGCGTTCCATCAGGCTAGTGGGCTGGCAAAAGCTCTTCGAAGGTGATCATACTTATGTTTTTCTATTAATTATCCTTGTCATGTTCAAGGACAGAATTGGACTCAGAAGGTGTGGCTCAGTGATAGAGACCCTGCCTAGAATCCCTCTGTGAGGGGGCTGGGGGCATAGCTCAGTGATAGAGCCCCTGCCTAAAATCCCCCAGTGAGGGGCTGGGGACATGGCTCAGTGACTAAGTCCTTGCCTAATATGTAAAGCCCTGTGTTTAATCCCTAGCACCACAAAAATAAAACAATAAAAAATGTACACGCTATCTGAGTTCTGACCTAACAACCATTTACATAATCTTAACCCTGTAATGATAACATTTCCATCAGCTATAAAGCTGTCTTATGTTTCATCCAAAATCATCCCCAATCTGGTGTACTCCAGAGGTTCTGCTATTCTTATAACTTTACTGTTGAACTATCAGGGTTCTAAGCTATGGTAGTACCAATCATGACTAGACTTTGTGGTTGGTGCTTTACCTGGTTTTCTAGTCAACCTGAGACAAGCTAGAGTCACCTGAGAAGAGGAACCTCACTTGAGAAAATGCCTCTGTCAGATTGGCCTGTGTACAATTCTGTGTGCATTTTTTTTTGAATAATGATTGTTGTGAGAGGGTTCATCCCACTGTGGGCAGTATCATCCCTAAGCAAGTGCTCCTAGTTCTATAAGAAGGCAGGCTGAGCATGCCACGAGGCGCAAGCTGGTAAGCAGCACTCCTCCATGGCCTCTAAATCAGCTCCGGCCTCCAGGTTCTAGCCCTGACTTCTCTCAATGATGGCTTATAATCTGTGAGGTGAAATTTATTTCCTCACCAAGTTCCTTTGGTCATGATATTTATCACAATAATAGAAAACAAGCTGGGACAGTTCTAGGGGGAAAAAAACATTTACAGTTCCCTTCTATATGGGGTCCCCTTTATCATCCACAACTATGACTGAGCTTAGAGGGCAGGAAGGACCTTCAATGTGGCCAGCTAGGAGCATCCCCAGAGAGTTCACTCATCTGAGCCACATGTTTAATTTCCTTTGTTATACTAGTTTATCCACATTTCACGGGCATCACCCACCTGCCTACATCATGTGAGAAACTCATGTCTGTAAATGAGGGAGGAACAAATTCCAAAGGACTAAGGAGCTTTTTATTTTACAGTACAGGCAGTCCCAGGGAGGATAGAAAGCTTCTACTGGTGGGTGCACTGAGACGTATCCTTATGGACTCAGTCTCTTTGACATGTTACGTTGTCCCTCAGGTGGCAAAATGTTTCTTATGGTTCCAGGTCATCATTTTGCATGGATGCAAAATATACAACCATATTTATTTATTTATTTATTGCACAAAATTTACTTTGTCCATCTTCCCTCCTCCTAAGTGTTCAGCTTCTTGGATTTTGCTCTCCATGGTAGGTAATTAAGGGGGAGACCTCAACAAACATCTACTCAACCCAGATAAGGAACCTAACTGGCTTAACTAGTGTTTTTCGCTGTGAAGAGACACATGACCGTGGCAACTCTTATAAAGGAAATCATTTAATTGGGGCTGGCTTACAGTTCAGAGGTTTAGTCGATTATAATCATGGTGGGAAGAATGGTGGCACACAGGCAGATATGGTGCTGGAGAGGTATTTAAGAGTTCTACATCTGGATGCACAGAAGGTAGAAAAAGACTGTTTACTACACTGGGTGGAGCTTTTGCCATACTGGGTGGAGCTTGAGCTTGGGAGACCTAAAAGCCTATCCCCACAGTGACACATTTCCTCCAACAAGGCCACACCTCCTAATAGAGCCACTCCCTGTGGGCCAAGCATTCAAACACATTAGTCTATGGGAGCCAATCCTACTCAAACCTCCACACCAACACAGACCAAAGTAGCTGTCACTACGAAGTCCAACTTGGTGAAGTAGGGAGTTGATTGGAGTCACTAACACAAGCATGCAAGACTCAGAAGCAGCCTCACCACCATGCTCACTGCATGGGGTGATGACTACAAAAGCTGCAACCCGGAGGCTCCCATTGTGACTCACAGAGAATTCAATAGGTCAGAGAGTCTCCTTTCCTCAGCATTCTTATTGCTTATTACCTGTGGAGTGGGAGGGAACTTTTGTACCTGCTCACATTCAGGAACTTCCTAAGATGTTTGAATTGTTTCCTTCCTGAGTCTTAAGGAGTTTTCAACTCAGAGAAAATCACTACACAAAATGAAGGGGTAGAGACAAGATGGCTGGAGCTAACAGACCTCTACCATTGCTCCAAGTTCTGTGAGATCCTGTCTCAAGGGAGTAAGGCAGAGAGTGATAGAGAATACTCATTGTTCTCCTCTGGCCTCCGCAAACACACCTGCCCACATCACACACAACCATGTTCTTTGGGAGCTTCAGAGAGCTCATCTCATCTTGTGAAATGAAACTGAGTTTTACAAAGCTGTATTTGGGAACAATTGTCTTCCTCTTGCCCTGAGAATAATATTGAAATTGGCATGTAGACTCAGAGGGGTAAATATTAGTGTCTTTTTTTCCTCTGCTAAATCAGAAGAATGTTATTACCATCCTCTCACCTCCCACACAGATGGGGGAAAAGAAAAGAAGTCAGTCTGAGGTACAGGAGGAACTGGAGAGAGCTCCACAGCAGATATTGATTCCCACATGGCTGCTGGGAAGGAAGGAGGGAGGGAAAAAGGAGATTTCTTTTTCTTTTTTAGTACTGCAGGTAGAATCCAGGGCCTGGTGGGTGCTAGGCAGGTGCTGTACCACTGAGCCACGCCCCCAGCCCCTCACTGAGGGATTCTAGGCAGGGCCTCTACCACTGAGCCACGCCCCCAGCCCCTCACTGGGGGATTCTAGGCAGGGGCTCTACCACTGAGCCACACCCCCAGCCCCTCACTGGGGGATTCTAGGCAGGGGCTCTACCACTGAGCCACACCCCCAGCCCCTCACTGGGGGATTCTAGGCAGGGCCTCTACCACTGAGCCACACCCCCAGCCCCTCACTGGGGGATTCTAGGCAGGGGCTCTACCACTGAGCCACACCCCCAGTCCCTCACTGGGGGATTCTAGGCAGGGGCTCTACCACTGAGCCACACCCCCAGTCCCTCACTGGGGGATTCTAGGCAGGGCCTCTACCACTGAGCCACGCCCTCAGCCCCTCACTGGGGGATTCTAGGCAGGGGCTCTACCACTGACTCATGCTTTCAGCCATGTTTTTACGTTTTCTTTTGAGAAAGAACCTCAGTAAGTTGACCACACTATACCTGAACTTGTCTTGAACTTGAAAGTGCTGTGATCACAGATATGTATCACCACACCTGAATCTCTCTTACATTACTTTAAAAAATATATTTATTTTAAGTGTGTGTGTGTGTGTGTGTGTGTGTGTGTGTGTGTGCACCACATGCGTGCTTAGTGCCTGCAGAAGTCAGAAGAAGACATTATATCCCCTGGAACTGGAGTTACAGATGATTGTGAGCTACCATGTAGATGCCAGGAACCAAATTTGGTCCTCTGGAAGAGAAGCTAGTGCTCTTAAGGGCTGAGCTGATGGATGGGTAGATGGATGGATGATGGATAAATGGATGGGTGGGTGGATGGGTGGATGGATGATGGATAGATGGATGGATGGGTGGATGGATGATGGATAGATGGATGGATGGGTGGATGGATGGATAGATGATAAAGAGATAGATGAATTGTGGCTGGATTGATGAATGCCATAGGCTGGGACTGTGCAAAGACCCTTGACTACTCAGAAGGTGCTCATGATGAGCTGAGTGTAAAGAGAAGCTAAAGGAGAAGTGGTCAGGGCAGATAAAGTCATCTGCCAGGACAGGAAGGAGAGGGGTGCCCTTTATTCTCTGCCTTCCCTTCCTTCCTTCTCCCTCCCTTATCTCTGTCTTTTTCATTCTCCCCCCTTTCCCTTTTCTGAGACAGGGTCTCACCATGCAGCCCAGGCTGGGATCAAACTCACACTGCCACTCCTTTATTGTCTCATGTGCTAGGATCACAAGTGGGCATTACACCTAGAGGTAGCTGGGCTACCTGAAGAACATCCCTTGTAAATCCTTCTCTCCTCCCTCCTCCAACCTTCCTCCCCCCCTCCCCGCCCCCACCATCCCTTCCTTTCTCTTCCCCCTTCCTCCCCTTCCATCCCCTCTCCCTGCCACCTCATCCTCTCTTCCTCTTTTTGGCTCAAACTCACCAAGATCCTTCTGGCCTCTGTGCAGTCTGCGGTTATTCTTCCCCCTGTCTGGAACAACCCCCCTTCAAATTAGCCTGGCTCTGTCCCATTCCCCCACCCCTTCCTCAGATCCACGCCCCTTCCCCAGTCGCACTTCCTTTGCAGGTCACAGCACCCTAGTTCTCCTCATCCTCTCTTGGAAGTTACTGTGTGGTGACCTGCTGTTGTCAGAGCTGTCACCCCAGGGTCTGGCAGAGTCTGGGGCTGAGACTCCAGCAGCTCAGAACTCCTTCACACCAAACTCATAATCCCATGCTGCTTCCCCTGTGACTTCTTGTCCTTTGTCCCCCAGTTTCCTGCCCTCTAACTGTACTTATTGTTTGGTTATATTTATTCTGTGTGTGCATGCGCACCTGTGCCACTGTGCCCAGTGGAGGTCAGAGGATGACATGCAGGAGTTAGGTCTCTCTTTCCATGGTGTGGGATCCAGGGATTGAACTCAGGTCAACAGGCTTGTCAGCAAGCACTTTTCCCCACTCGCCAGCCCTCGTCCATTCTATAACAGACATTTAGAAGCTGTTTACGACAGAAAGCATAGACTCCTCATTAGACCCAAAAGGCAAAAGGGGGTCAGCATCGGCACACTCACAAGCACACACTCTGTCTCTGTCTCTTTCACTTACACAGGCTGTGGTGCAGGCTTAATGAGCTCATGCAGACACTAGTCTGCTGCAAGATTCTGGGTGGAATATAAAAATGATTTATGATGTAATTGGTTCAGCTAAATACAATCTAGAGAGAGTTCCCGGCAGGCTATGTGACTTCACCCATGGCCTGAGCCTGCCTTCACCTCCAGCCAAGTCCAACCTCTGGACTTAAGGGTGAGCTAAGGGCTGTCCCCTGCCTGCTTCCCAGCCCACCGAGGCGTCCTCAGACAAGGACAGCTAGATAGAAGCTCCAGGCTGAACACTCATCTTGGGGTTAGGCTGGGGATGTGGCTGCTGGTACTTTGAATACCTGATATTCTCTCTTCTCTCTTCTCCTTCTCCTCCTCCCTGTCCCCTCCCCCCCCTCCTCCTTCTTCTCCCCCCCCCTTTTTTCTCTCTGTCCCCCACCCTGTGTGTGTTAAGAGTTTCATTGCTGTGACGAGATACCTCATGACCACGGAAATCATTTAATTGGGGCTGGCTTACAGTTTCAGAAGCTTAGTCCATTATCATCATGGTGGGACAAATGGCAGCATGCAGGCAGGCATGGAGCTGGAAGACAGGGTTTCTCTGTGTAGCCCTGGCTGTCCTGGAACTCACTTAGTAGACCAAGCTGGCCTTGAACTCAGAAATCCGCCTGCCTCTGCCTCCCGAGTGCTGGGATTAAAGGCCTGCGCCACCACGCCTGGCTATGAAAGGCAAGTGTTCTAAGCAGGAGACTGTGTGCCACAGTGGGTGGAGCTTGAGCATGTACAACCTCAAAGCTGGCTTCCACAGTGATGCACTTCTGCCAAAAGGCCACACCCACTTCAACAAGGCCACACCTTCTAATCATGCCATTCTCGAAGGCCAAGCATTCAACACAGGAATCCAAGGGCCATTCCTATTCTCTGCACCACCCTCCCGCCCTACCCCCAGGTGTCTGTGTGTTTCTATGTATTTCTGCCAATTTTGTTTCCTTGTATTGACCAGTGGTTTTTTTCTGGTGTGAAACCCTCCACAACCCTGCTTAAGACCTGTGCCTCCTCCTGTTGGGGACCTGAATCCTTTTGGCTCTGCCAGGTCACCCAGAGTTGAGAGGGAGGGGGACCTTTATTGTCTGGGAGCAGAAGTACTTGCTTGTGACAGTCATGGATGAACACCTGTGGGTCATCATCAGGAAAGAGGGTAGCAGGATTGATGGTGGTGGAATTGTCAAACTACACTGGAGGGTGGTCCAGGAGTAGGACCTGGTATTGGGTCATGCAATCCTTAGACAGCTGGTGTTCTGGTGCTCCCCGGAGGAGGGTCCCAACCACATGGGGTGCTATGAGTTATAAGATCCTGACCCTGAGTTTCATTAGACCAACAGTAGCCACCATAGCTCTTAGACAGGTGGGCCAATCCTGTGGTCAGAGGGTCCAATCATTTGGTCAGGTATGTCAGAGGATGAAAGATAAAACTGGGTACATGGGAGCTGCAATCATTGTGTTAACTGAAATGATTTGGGCCAAAGCCAGGTGGCTGAGCTCGGAGAGCAGAACTGATCGATCTGATGCAGGCTCTCAGATAGCAAAAAGGAAAGTGGGCCACCATATACACGGATGTTCAGTGCTTTTACTATGGGGTATAAGCTATAAAGAAAGAGGGCTTCTCACCATTGGGTAAAAGGACATTAAAAAGAAAAATCTTGGCCCTCTTAGAGGCTATTTGGCTTCTTTCCTCCATTGCCGGGCTGCTGGCTTGGCTGCCTGACGAACAGCCCTAAGACCAGCCAGGCCTGTTGATATTCAGATGACATACTACTACCTGGTACTGCCTGAGACTCTGGTAAAGAAATGGACAACTCACACCCACAGGTTGATGGAGAACACCAGAGGGAAAGACCATTTTCCCAGGAAGAACTGGCAGGACTCTGGTAACTGACCTTTATCACCAGGCTATTCATCTGGGGTCCACACAACTGAGTTACTCAGATCACAGTATGCTTGTTATACCTGCACTTGTCAGCCCAGCCCAGGATGTCTCAGCCAGATGCCAGGTTTGTACTCAAGTGAAACTTAAATATAGAACCTTTACCCAGGAAGGGGTCCAAATGAGAGACCAACACACCTGCCAACTCTGGGAAAACTGGCTTCACAAAGATCAGCCTGCCAGGGGAGGATAAAAGTACTTGCTAGGTTTTCTTTGTTTTTTTTTTTTTTGGTTTTTCGAGACAGGGTTTCTCTGTATAGCCCTGGCTGTCCTGGAACTCACTCTGTAGACCAGGCTGGCCTCGAACTCAGAGATCTGCCTGCCTCTGCCTCCCAAGTGCTGGGATTAAAGGCATGCGCCACCACACCGGGCAACTTGCTAGTTTTTAAAGATACCTCTTTCAGGTAGGTAGTAGTGTTCCTTGCCTAGACAGAAACGGCTCAGATAGTAACTAGAAAGCTCCTCCAGGAACTGGTCCCCTGACTAGGCTTCCCCTTAGCAGTGGGGTCTGGCAGTAGCCTGGCTTTTTTTTTTAAAGATTTAAAGCACATGATTTATTAAGAATTCATTGGATGTATCACTTGA
>LR749657.1:1436379-1478269 GCA_902729485.2 Mus minutoides
CCTATACCCTCCCCCCTCCCGGCCCTGCTCCCCTACCCATCCGCTCCCACTTCTTGGCCCTGGCGTTCCCCTGTATTGGGGCATATAAAGTCTGCATGACCAAGGGGCCTCTCTTCCCACTGATGGCCAGCTAGGCCATCCTCTTCTATATATGCAGCTAGAGTCATGAGCTCAGGGGGTACTAGTTAGTTCATGGTTACTCTTCCACCTAGAGGGTTGAAGACCCCTTCAGCTCCTTGGGTACTTTCTCTAGCTCCTTCTTCCTTGGGAACCCTGTATTCCATCTAATAGCTGACTGTGAGCTTCCACCTCCATGTTTGCCAGGCATTGGTATATTTTCCCCTGAGACAGCTATATCCGGGCCCTTTCAGCACCATCTTGCTGGCATATGCTATAGTGTCTATGTTTGGTGGCTGATTGTGGGATGGATCCCTGGCAGCCGCAGTCATTGGATCCATCCTTTGGATTCAGCTTCACACATGATCTCTTTGACTCTTTTAATGTGTGCTTTGTTCTTAATTCTAGTAGCCTGGCTTTCATAGGAAAAACCTCTCAATTAATAGCTAAAGCTTTCGACATAGAGTGAAAACTTCATTGTGCATATAGGCCTCAAAGTCCTGGCCTGGGGTGAAAAAAATGAACAGGGCATAAAACAACAACAAAAACACCACCACCACCAAAAAACAAAACAGAAACAAACCCTCTATAAAAGTCTCATTCGAGTCCAGCAGTAGATGGACAGTCTTATTTTGCTTCCGCCCACAGCAACCCATATAGCGAGGGCTTTACCCCCTATGTTTGGAAGAGCTCCCCCACTGCTTCCCAGGCTTGGAGACCAGCAGCTGGAAGAACTCTCTAACCATTTCTTTCTCAAGTCACTAAGGCCCTCCAGTCCCTCATAAAGGCTTTGCACTGGTCTCTCTGAGAGGCCTATCCAGCCTCTGAGCCCACCAGCAGTATCCCTTTGTTTGAGGCCTGTGACACTGTCTGGATCGAACAAAAGGAACTGACTTGGAAAGGGCCCTACATGGTGATTTTTTTCCACTCCTATGGCTATGAAGGTAGCTGGCATTACACCATGAATCCACTGGACCAGGTCAAGAAAGCAGAAGACACAGCTGCCGATGCCAAATGGACTGTCTCCCTGACTGTGGGAAATCAAGGTCTCATCAGGCCTCAGCTCGTTCAATGCCAATGTAATCCAATGCTGATAAAATTAAAGGTCTGGAAGGAAGAGTCTGGCCTTTGGGAAACAAGAAAAATCTGAGGAAATGGACTCTATATCCATTGGAATAACCCTAGGGATAGGTTTACTGCCACCCCCCCAAAACCCTGCCCTTCCAGGCCCCCAGACTTGGGGTCTTATTAGAGATTTCCTATCCATGGCAAAACCTTGGCCAATTCTCCCCTCTAAAGCACTTGATGCAAAATTGGCTGGGATTTCTGGTTATGCTTAGACATGTGGCCACCATGCTATACAGGGATAGGAACTAAGCGGACTGTCAGCCCTTTGACAAAACTCACTGACTTCAGGGCAGCCCAAATACACATTAGAGGACTTATAAAGGTCTAGTATCCGACACTTTTAACCTAGGCATTCCTCTTATTCTGATGCCTGCTCTTCTGGGTTAATTGGTCTGTATAACAATATTATCGAGTCCTTGAGACCACCTGGTGGGTGTGTACCGATGGCTAGACTGAATGTACCTCTTCTGGTGCTTTCTAAATTAAGAAAACAGGTAAAGCAGGGCCTATGCTTCTGTTTCTGAATGAAAACAACAGTTAAATTTCCTTGCAGAAATGGTCCTACAAAACCGGAGAGGGTTAAGACTTCTCATGAGATAAAGGAAACCGTAAGGGACGAACCTGTTGTTTCTATGCTAATTGATCGGGAGTAATTAGAAAAATCTTGCCATAGTTGGGGACATAATTGGCACCAGCCTTTGTTCTCTTGGTCGCCCTGGCAAACTAGTCTGTTATCAGCACTGGCTGGGCCTTCTATTCTCACTCTGACTGGATTAACAGCTAGGCTCTGCATCTTAAACTAAAACAGGATTAAGTCCATGATTTGACTAATTCACTAAGACCAGTGTAGAATGTAACAGGACCCCAGACTTTGTAGGCCCTCAGATCTTAGCACAGCTGACTCCATAATGGAAGTGCCATTCAGGGGGTAAAACTCAGCTTACAGACAGTACTACCTGCCAATAATAAAGACAAAGACTAATCCATCAAAGCCCACAGTTGTGGGAAAGTCTCCAAATGTGCTAACCTTGCCTTTGGCTTCTGTAGTTCTGCATATGGCTAACTGTTCCTATTAACTGAAGTGTGACAACTCGGGATATGGTTTTTGGGCTTAAAAGTTCTCCCTAAGAATGGCTCGGGGCTACACTGGGATCCTGACTACCCAGTGCAGTCACCAGCCAGCTAATGAAGCCTTTGTATCGGCTTAACTGATGTCCAAGCAGTCTTCTCTGGTGGATACCCCCCCCCCTCCACAACAGATAGTTTTATGTCAGCTTGACACAAGTTACAGTCACCTGATAGGAGAGAACTTTAATTAAGGAAATGCTTCTATAAGTTCAGGCTTACATAAGCCTGTTGGGCATTTTCCTAATTGATGTGGGAAGGTCCCAACCCACTGTTGGATGGTGTCATTCCTGGGCCTGGTCACTCCTGGTCCTGGATTCTATAAGAAAGTGGGCTTAGCAAGCCACGAGGAGTAAGCCAGTAAGTAGCACTTCTTCATGGCCTCTAATCAGTTCCTGCCTCCAGGTTCCTCCCCTACTTGATTTCTTGTCCTGCCTTCCTTCAGTGATGAACAGTGATATGGAAACATAAGCTACATAAACACTTTTCTTCACTAGTTGCTTTGGTCATGGTGTTTCATCACTGAACCCTAACTAAGATAAGCTAAGATGATAAATTGGTTCCAAGAGTTGGGTATTGTGACCGGCATAACCATATTGTTTTGGGAAGGATTGTAAAAGGACTTGGGAATTTGGGGAGCTTTGGGAATTTGGAGCATTGAGAGCTCGGTGGGCTGTTCTGTCCGAGGTTTGAGGATAAGAATGTTGAGAACAGTGCAGGCCTGGCTTGTGAAGTTCAGAGGGAAGCCGAGACTCTATACAGCCCTTTATGTGACTGTGGTGTCTGGTCAGCTGGAGGTGTGATTAACAAAAGACCAGAGCCATGAAGGTCAAAACTTTGCTTTACTGGGACAATGGATGTTGATCAGCTGAGGCTGAAGAATCAGCTGTGATTAAGAAAAGACCACCAGCATCACGAGGTGAAGTCTCCTTGGAAGTGTTCCCTTAGGATCAGCACACAGATACTGTGTTCCAAAAGTGGCCAAGGTTGAACAGGTATTAAAGGCATGAAGGGGTCATGGAGAGTAGCTGAGGCTTGGCACTGTATTTTAGCCACGTGGTGCTGTATATCCTAATTGGGCAAAACATCCCTCTGCCAGTCAATGCTTGCCGAGCAGGGCAGCACCACTTCACTTGCCTGCACTTCTCGGAGTAACTTTCCTGTTTTACTTTTGATCACCTTTTCCATTGCATGGCCAAGCTTTTCCTGATATTCTGGGCTTTCTCCTTAGTCCCCATCTCCTGCTGTTCATAAATAATGGTTATCTTTTGGGGACATCCACCCAGATTTATACCTGCCCTGTTTTGTGTGTGTGTGTGTGTGTGTGTGTGTGTGTGTGTGTGTGTGTGTGTGTGTTTCTAAACTCAAATAAATTGTCTTCAAACTTCCATTTGAGTTCATTTTATTTTATTAGCGGCGGTGGGGTGGGGGCAGTTTTCATTTTTGTTTTGTCTTGTTTTTTGTTTTGCTTTGTTTAAGACAGGGTTTCTCTGTGTAGCCCTGGCTGTTCTGGAATCCTCTCTGTAGACCAGGCTGGCCTCAAAACTCAGAGATCTGCCCGAGTCTGCCTTCCAAGTGTTGAGATTATAAACATGTGCCACCACCGCTGGGTTTTAAAAATTCTATTATTCATGAGATTAAGAAATAAAAATGCTTCCCTAGTAATACTATACATTGCTTCTCAGAGCTTTTGGTAAGATGTGGCTACCCAGATGGATGCTAATGAAGTACCTCTGAGGGTACAAGGTTGGCTGTAAGGGGCGTTTTCCTAATTGCTGATTGGCTAAATAAAGACAAAAGAAGCCATTCACTGGGAGAAAGAGAAAGTGGGGTTGCTGAGTAGGACAGGAAGGAAAGGACAGAGAGGATTGGGAGTCAGACTGAGGAGAAGCTGCAGCCATGTAGATCTCTCAGGGAACCGACAGTTTGTAGCCTCTGCAGGCCAGGGAGGATGGGGCAGGATGTTCTTCGCCATGGGGCTAAAAGGAGCTGGGTGAGATGGCCATTGCTGGCACCAGGCAGGGAACAATCAGAGACTGGAGCACAGCCAGGAAGGCACTCCTAGTATTTGTGGGGGAAAAAAAAATGTTAGCTAGCAGGAGGATGGCTGCTAGTCCCAGAGCCTGGCCGGAACTAGTGTGGCTTTACTAAGATTACATGCAACAGATGGCGCCCAATGTAGGGCTCAAACCCATTACCCTGGGGTTAAGAGTCCCATGCTCTACCAACTGAACTAGCTGGAACTAGTGTGGTTTTACTAAGATTACATGCAACAGGTGGCTTACACTACAGGACTTAAGGCCTTATTCTATGAGTCTGTCCAGTCATTCTAACAGGTACCAGAGTGCCTTAAGGCAAGCCCTGCCTTCACCACACTCCAATAAAGCTTTAGAAACTAGAGGGGAAGAAAACTCTGGGAGGACCCCAAAACCCAGTAAACTTTGATTCAGACATTTCAAAATGTCTATTGTTGTGGCTTCTTCTGGTCCTCTTCCTAGGCCTTGTAATGCCGAGCTGTTTTATAAATTCCTGCCGGCTCCTGGGGGGTCAGGTGGGGGTGGGGTAGGGGAAGGAACCCTTGGCCCTTTAGAAACCAGCTCCTAGGATTGTTCTGAGATGGTAAGAGACCCCTTGATTTTTAAAAAGCACTGATATGCAGGAAGTGATCAATGAAGTCGGCTATGGTTAACGCTGTCCACAGCTCTCTGCTTTTGCTAAAACTCAAACACACTTCATCTGAGAGGCATGTGTAGCTTCTTTTACTGAAGGGACTTTTATTTTT
The DNA here is from genome assembly GCA_902729485.2 of Mus minutoides. NCBI lineage: Eukaryota > Metazoa > Chordata > Mammalia > Rodentia > Muridae > Mus > Mus minutoides. The sequence continues at coordinate 1,441,532 of LR749657.1, forward strand.
TCTGGCTGGGTGGTGACAGTTCGAAACCCCAGTTCAAACAGACTTAAATGACAGAGATGGAACTTGTTGGTATTCATAGTTCATAAGTCTGGAGAGATCTCAATTCATATACGGCTGTGTCCAGATATTCAAAGGACAGCATATTCTCAGCCTAAGAAATAGCTGTCAGTCAATCCAGGTTCATATTGCTATCCAGTGTTACGTGAGAATAGCATTGTAAGTCTGAAACAGGGGACCAAAATTCAAAATTTAGAGTATAATTTATGCTGATCATGTTCAGATGAGAGAGAGAGAGAGAGAGAGAGAGAGAGAGAGAGAGAGAGAGTTGATTCACCATAGCTGGAAAGTGTCTATATGTGAAAATAGCTAGAAATGAGCCCTAAGGGATGTTTGTACCCTTTAGAAGCAAACTTCTACATTAACTCACCTTCAAAGCTATATTTTTGTATTAGTTAAAACTCTTTGGAGAGGGACTAGAGGGTTCAGCACAGCAGTTAAGAGCATTGGTTTCAGGGGTCTGCAACCCTAGAAGAGGATCAACAATATGAACTAACCAGAACCCCCAGAACTTGTGTCTCTAGCTCCATATGTAGCAGAAGATGGCCTAGTCGGCCATCATTGGGAAGAGAGGCCCCTTGGTACTGCAATCTTTATATGCCCCAATACAGGGGAACGCCAGGGCCAAGAAGTGGGAGTGGGTGGGCAGGGGAGCAGGGAGGGGGGAGGGGACTTTCGGAATAGCATTTGAAATGTAAATTAAGAAAAGATCTAATAAAAAAATTGGAAGAAAAAAAAGAAAGAGCATTGGTTTCTCTCCAGAGGCCTTGGGCTGCAAACACCCATCAGAATCCCAGCTGACTTGCTTGTGAGAGCTTACCAACTGGTTCCAGTCCCTCCTGGTGGCACCAACATGCATGGCCCCACTAGGAGTGTGGCATTGCTCTTGGTTTACTGTGTTTGTGGATGGAGAACACCAGAATGGCTTCTTTGCCTGTCCTTTCCTACCCCAACGTCCCTCACTGCACAAGTCAGGGAACCAATGTTGGCAGTCTTTCTGAATTTATTTATTTGTTCTCCCCTCCCTCCACCTCCCCCCCCCGCCGTGTGTGTAGTTACCTTTCTACTGTGATAAACACCACGACCAAGATAATTTATAGATGCATAAACTTATGATATGACTGTTCCATTGAATGGTTAAAGGGCAAGTTTTTATTGTAGTTATGAGGGAACAGAGGCACCTGGGGGAGTCCAGAGTAGAGCAAGAAAGAAGTGGACTGTGCATGGCCAGCAGACTGGATGGGTGAGGCCAGGGATATCTTTGAGAAAGGAAGAATGGGTGTGTGGGGGTGTTTTAGTCAGGGTTTCTATTCCTGCACAAACATCATGACCAAGATGCAGTTGGGGAGGAAAGGGTTTATTCAGCTTATGCTTCCGCACTGCTGTTCATCACCAAGGAAGTCAGGACTGGAACTCAAGCAGGTCAGGAAGCAGGAGCTGATGCAGAAGCCACGGAGGGATGTTCCTTACTGGCTTGCTTCCCCTGGCTTGCTCAGCCTGCTCTCTTATAGAACCCAAGACTGCCAGCCCAGAGATGGTCCCACCCACAAGGGGCCTTTCCCCCTTGATCACTAATTGAGAAAATACCCCACAGCTGGATCTCATGGAGTCACTTCCCCAACTGAAGCTCCTTTCTCTGTGATAACCCCAGCCTGTATCAAGTTGACACATAAAACCAGCCAGTACAATTGACCCCTTGTCAACTTGACACACAAACACATCACTACTAATCCTCAACCCTTAGTTCTTATTCATCCCCAAGATCTAAACAACTTTAAAAGTCTCACAGTCTTTACATATTAAAAGTTCAATCCTTTTAAAATATCCAATATCTTTTAAAATCCAAAGTCTTTTCACAATTAAAAGTCTCTTAACTGTGGGATCCACTAAAATATTTTCTTCCTTTAAGAAAGAAAAATATCAGGGCACAGTCACAATCAAAAGCAAAAATTAAACTCCAACTGTCCAATGTCTGGGATCCAACTCACGATCTTCTGGGCTCGTCCAAGGGCTTGGGTTACTTCTCCAGCCATGCCCTTTGTAGCACACACCTTGTCTTCTAGGTTCCATCTGCCTGTACTCCACTGCTGCTGCTATTCTTGGTGGTCATCTCATGGTACTGGCATCTCCAAAACGCTGCTGTCTTCCACTGTAACTTGGCTTCAAAAATAGCCTCTCATAGGCTCTCTTCATGGTGCCAAGCCTTAGCTCCTTTGCATGACCCCTTCAGTTCTGGGCCATCAATTGTAACTGAGGCTGCACCTTTACCAATGGCCTTCAGTGGCATCTCACAGTGTCGAGACTCAGCTGCTCTGTGTGACCCCTTAATGCCTTCAAAACCAGTACCACCTGGGTAACTCTTACACATTACCAAGTCCAGCCACAGCACAAGGCTATCTCTGGAACACAGCCTTTGTGCTCTCAGAAAACACTTCCCAGAAGATGTCACCTCAATGATGCTGGTCTCTTCTTAATCACTGCTAATTTCTTACCTCCAGCTAACCAGCATCAATAGTCCCAGTAAGGAAAAGTTTTCACTTTAGTAGTTCTGGTATCTTGTTAATTACAGCTGATTCTTTAGCCCCAGCTAACTAGAACCACAGAACCTTCACAATCAAAATAGCAATGGCCCTGAAAAGAGTCTTTAATCTTCCCTCTGAAATTTCACAAGCCAGGCCTCCATCTTCTGCACTGTTCTCAACATTATCTTCCAAGCTCCTACACAACATTTGACAGAGCTCTTAACACTGAATGGATCTTCTGGCCCAAAGTTCCAAAGTCCTTCCACAGTCTTCCCCAAAACATGGTCAGGCTGTCACAGGAATACCCCACTATGCTGGTACCAATTTGTCTTAGTCAGTGTTTCTATTTCTGCACAAACATCATGACCAAGAAGCAGTTGGGGAGGAAAGGGTTTATTCAGCTTACACTTCCATACAGCTGTTCATCACCAAAGGAAGTCAGGACTGGAACTCAAGCAGGAGCTGATGCAGAAGCCATGGAGGGATGTTTCTTACTGGCTTGCTTCCCCTGGCTTGCTCAGCCTGCTCTCTTATGGAACCCAAGACTGCCAGCCCAGAGATGGTCCCACCCACAAGGGGCCCTTGATCACTAATTGAGAAAATGCCCCACAGCTAGATCTCATGGAGGCATTTCCCCAACTGAAGCTCCTTTAAGCTCCTTTCTCTGTGATAACCCCAGCCTGTGTCAAGTTGACACACAAAACTAGCCAGTACAGGGAGGATAGAGAATAGAAAAAATAGTGAAAGAAGCAGGAAAAAAGAGCGAGAGAGCAAGGGAGAGCCAGAGAGAGCAAGGAAGGGAGGGAGAGAGAGAGAGCAAGAGAGAGAGAGAGACAGAGAGAGAGACAGAGAGAGAGACAGAGAGAGAGAGACACAGAGAGAGAACATATTGAGAATAGTAGGATTATATGGGAAGAGAAACCTGCTAGAAGCTTGGTGAATTAGTAAGGGGGATGAGAAGGGTTAGGATGCTAGCATGGACTCTGAAATGTGTAACAGGTACCTGTGATACAGAGGGATCCTGGAGCCCCGCAAGCTCTTTGATTTGCTGATAGGCCCCACAGGTACACCCCTCCTGCTAGAGGTAATGATTCCTTTTGGTAGATGGGAACCAGTTTGCCAAGTTTCTGAGGAATGCTGGTTTTTTATCTAACTATCAAAATCTGTGGGAAAAGTCTGCTAGTTAAGGCTATCCAGAATCTACCACTGACTAGATAGTCTTCTGTAGCTCTTCGAGTAATGGAGGACTCCCTTCATTAGCAGGGTTTCTCCTTTTCTGACCTTGTCCAGGAGTTCTGCGTCCCCATCCTCACCTCTACCTGAGACACATCATGTAACCTCAATTTATAGGATCAGTTTCTCATTCCAGGTACCCTAAGCCCCCAGTCAATGACCTGTGCCCATCCTGGATGTCCCTACCCTCAGTCCCCTGAAACATTATAATCTTTCAGTCACCATAAGTAAGTTGATCTGCCTTCTGACTGAGGATCCCTGTGTGATGTGATCATCATACGTACTCTCAGGGCTTCCCAACGCTCCCTCCCATTTGACGTTTCTGCTCCCACTGCCCTTGTGGACAGCATTGGCCGACGACTTATAAGAGTGGAGACACCCACAGAAATCCTCCTGCAGCCCAGGTTGAGCTCATTTCTGGATATTTGGGCTGTCTTTTGGAGTTTAGAGAATTCAATTTCCTTTGGAGCTAACAATAGAAGGAGCTTATTTGAGCATACAGTTCCAGAAGGTCAGAGTCCGTAATGGTGGACCAGAGCTGTTAGCAGCAGGAACAGGAGGCTGAAGGCTCACATCCTGAACTGCAGGAATGGAGCTGAGAGAGCAAACAGGAAATAGCCCGAGTCTTTAAACAGTCAATGCCTGCCCCAGTGACACACTTCCTCCAGCAAGGCCACACCTCCTAAGCCTTCCCCAAAGAGCATGACCAACCGCAGACCAAATATTCAAATGTCTGTGACTATGGGGGAACCGCTCATTCAAACAACCATAGTGTGTGTGTGTGTGTGTGTGTGTGTGTGTGTGTGTGTGTGTGTGTAAATAACCAGAGTGGATTCAGGGGAGCCTCTGTAAGATAGGCTTTCCCACCCCACCCCCCACTGCTCCCCAGTGCAGACCGCAGTGACACTTGACTCCCTGGGAATAAGTGGTGCTCAGGCCCTGAGTGCAATAAACTTTGGAAAGCTGATTTATTTCCACAGCTCCACTCTATATGCCTACAGCTCTATCTGGAGAAAGAGTGTCTGAGAGAGGCAGACAGCATGACAGTTATTGGCAGCATGCCAAATTCCTTCCTCACAGGTACCCAGCCTCTTCTCCAGTCACAGATCCAATTGTGGGAAATGATTGGAGGCTCTGATTTTTTTTTTTTTTCCTGTTTTGTGGTTTGGGTAGTATTTCAGGACTCTGGACCCAGAACCCACCCATTCGGATGGAGTGTTTCCTTTCTAGGAATCTCACATAAACCCACAGGCGCCAACTGCACCTATGAGTCAGAGAGCTCGTCTTGCTATTTTGGCTTCACTACCCTCTGTAGGAACCTGCTCACCTTGTCTCTGCAATGAAGCACCATGCAGCCTGGAACTGTGGTTGCATGCCTGTAATCCCAGCACCCGGGAAGCAGAGGCAGGCAGATCTGTGAGCTCGAGGCCAGCCTGGTCTACATTGTTAGATCTCAGGCCAGCCAGGGCTATACAGTGAAATCCTGTCTCATATAATTAAGTAAACAAATCAATAAGCAGAGTTCCACAAGCACCCTTGGTATCCCAGACTCCTTACACACGACTCCATTTAAAATTCTCCCTTTGAAGGGCTGGAGAAATGGCTTGGTGGATAAAGTGCTGGATGAGGCTAACGACTTGAGGTCCAGAACCCACGTGAAGGTAGAAAGAGAGCTGTCCTCTGACCCACAGAGGACAGACAGACAAACATAGACACAGAAACAGACAGACAGACATAGACACAGACAGACAGACACGCAAATACAAAAATTTTTTGAGACAGGTGGCTTGAATGAACATGGTCCTCATAGGCCCTTAGGAAGTGGCAGTATTAGGAGGTGTGGCCTTGTTGGAAGAAGTGTATCACTGAGAGCGGGCTTTGAGATTTCAAATACTCAAGTCAGGCCCAGTGTCCTTCTCTTCCTGCTACCTGCCGATGCAAACACAGAACTCTTGACTCCATAGCTAGAACAATGTCTGCCTGAATGCCACCATGCTTCCCACCATGATGATAATGGACTACACCTCTGAACCTGTAAGCCAGTCCCAATTAAATGTTTTCCTTTATAAGAGTCGCTATGGCCACAATGTCTCTTCGCAGCAATAGAAACCTTTACTAAGATACAAGGTTTCACTATAAAGCCTTGGCTAGCCTGGAAATCACTATGTAAACCTCAAACTTACAGAAATCCTCCTGCCTCTGCCTCCCAAGTCCTGGCCATAAATACAATTAAAAACAAAACAAAACAAAACTAAAAACTAAAAACAGGTGGACAGCTCCTAAGGAATGTCGCCTAGTGTTGTCTTCTGACCTCCATCCTCACACATACATGTACATTCATACACTCACACATGCATGTGCATTTATACCTGCATACACATACCCATAACCCCACACACAGAAATTCCAGTTCAATGGTTGTCATTTTATTAGAATTTCCGACCTACAAGGACCTTTTCTGAGCTCGTCAAAGATGCCTGTGAGTCACTTCATACATTTATTTCTAGACAGAAGGCTGTCAAAGCAACCATTCCAGGGAACCAACCGTGCCAGCAAGCAGCTCCAGGCAAAGGAAGGCACATCTGTATGTGGGGATGGAAAAAAATTCCTCAAAAAAAAAAGGACCTAGAGGTTGTGATCCCCAGTGTGGTGGTTTTGGCTGAGAATGGCCCCCGGAGGCGTGTGTGTTTGAATGCTTGGTCCCCAGTTGGTAGAACTGTTTGGGAAAGATCAGGAGGTGTGGTCTTGTTGCAGATGTGTCACTGGGAGTGGACTTTAAGGGTTTTTTTTTCCTTTTCTCTTTTTCTTTTCTGTTTTTCTTCAAAACAATAGTTTTATTGATTGGGAATTTCACATCATGCACCCCAATCACATTCACTTCCCAGTCCTCCCAAGTCCACTAACCATCACTGTGACCTCCATCTCTCAAAGGAAGGATGGAGAGGAGGAGGGGGGGAGGAGGAGGGGGAGATTGAGGAGGAAGAGTAGGAGAAGGTCCAATTTGTGTTACTCATATACTCACCGGAGCACGGTCAAACTCCCAGGGGCCAACCCCTTAAAGAAAATCAGATTCTTCCCCACTCACAACCCCTCCAGGAGCCATCAACTCTGAAGAGATACACTTCAGCATCTTTATCACAATTATTAAGATATCTCTTTGACAGCTTTCTGTCTTGACTGTTTCTTTTTTTGGCGGGTGGGTGGGGTGAGGATAGGGATTTTCACAGAAGCCATCCATGTCCCTCTTTCTCAACTGTGCATCTGCGGTCATCAATGTCACTGCCAAAGTAGCTTCCTTGTCTTTTACAATCTGCAGGAGCACAAATCATGGACTTACACGTGGTTTTTGGCGATAGCATGTGTCATGGATCTCGGCATAGTTTCCAGGGCCGTATCGACCATGCATGCTGTAGCACGGGCCACAGACACCGTCCTAGTCCTCAACAGCAACATAGGCCAAGGACATCAACATGGCCTCCAGGGCAACATGGACAATGGCACCAATAGAGTGGCAGCCCAGCCCATGGACATCAACATGACTTCAGGTGGCAGCACAGACCACAGTCATCCCCATGGCTCCAGACAGCAGCTTACACCATGGACATGTGCCTGACTCTCGGTGGCAAAATGGGCCATGGACACCAACACAACCCCCAACTGCTCCAGGGCCATGGACCATCATGGCCCTCATATCAGCATGGACCACAAACATCAACCTGACCTCAGGTGGCAGCTCAGGCCACTTACATGAGCATGGCCCCCAGCAGCAGCATGGCCCAAAGACATCATCAACATGACCTCGGGTAGTAACCCGGGCCTTTGGACACCAATACAGACCTGGCTGCAGGAGAGCCACAGACCCAGACATGGCTGGGGCCCTTGGCAGCAGCATAGATCATGGACATCTGCAGGGTAGCCACACTGGCCATTCACATCAACATGGTCCCCGTTTCAAAAGATACTGGTGACTAAGTAACTAGCCACTTTCATTCCCTTCTCCCCTCCTCTCTGTCTCTCTCCTCCCCCTCTCTGCCCTTAACATTTCCAGTTCAGGATGTGATTGACTGCTTCAGAACCATGCCTACTGCCTGCCACCATGCTCTCCACCATGATAGTGATGGACTAACCCTCTGAAACTATAAGCCAGAACCCAGTTGAATGTTTTATTTTATTTATTTATTTATTTATTTATTTATTTATTTATTTTTTGGTTTTTCGAGACAGGGCTTCTCTATGTAGCCCTGGCTGTCCTGGAACTCACTCTGTAGACCAGGCTGGCCTCGAACTCAGAAATCCGCCTGCCTCTGCCTCTCGAGTGCTGGGATTAAAGGTGTGCGCCACCACGCACAGCTTGTTTTCTTTTTTCAGTTGCCTCTATCATGGTGTCTCTTCCCAGCCATAATACACAGTACTTAAGTAAGACACCAGGTATGCTGGAATCTGATTCCATGTCCCCATGCTTCAGGCAGGATCACATCTCCTCTCAACCCATGCCCAGACTTTGACAAACAGCATACGTAAGCTTGGAAGTTCAGGTTTTATTGTAAGTGAACCGTCCTAGAAACCAGACTTGGTGTTTGCTTTTCAGAGCTGGCTTAGTCAGTGCTCTATTGCTGAGAAAAGACACCATACCCCTGGAAACACGTAAAAGAAAGCATTGAATCGGGGGCTGGCTTACAGTTTTAGAGGGTCAGTCCATGATCATCAGGGTGGGGGCACAGTACTGGAGCAGTAGCTGAGAGCTACATCCTGACCCATGAACACAGAGAGACTGGGCCTGGCTGGGGCTTTTGAAACTTCAAGACCTCACAACCGCAACCCATTTCTTCCAACGAGGCCACATCTCTTGGTCTGTGTCAAATTCTTTATCAGCAAAGCTTAATCCTTCAATCTCATCAAGAAGCTCCACTCCCTGGTGACTAAGCATTCAGATATATGAGCCTGTGGAGCCATTCTCATTCTAACCCATAATCACATGACTCTGGGAAACATAACTCAGGTAGAAAGTCTACAGGGAGCTTCAGATCCCCTATGCAGCTCCTGAGTATATGTCCCTGACCTCAACTGGGCGCCAAAGCTAAGCAGGCTTGGGCCTGGTTAGTTCTTGGCTGAGAGAACTTGAGCCGGAGCCTTAAAGCTCCAAGCTCATCATTTTCATCCCTCAACTCTGCCACATGGTGACACCAGCCCCCCCCCACATGGTGACACCAGCCCCCCCCCACATGGTGACACCAGCCCCCCCCATATGTCACTTCTCACTGAGGTGTCCTGTGGGGGCAAAAACTCTGTCATACAAAGCCTGCAGTCTATAGGAACCTGATAGAGGAAGGTACTGATGACTGAGTGACAATTAGCCAGTTCCTGCCATGGGCCATTAACGTCCCCTTTCTCACTGGAAACAGGGTAGTGAAGGAACACCTTTAAATCTAATTAGGTCAGAGAGCAGTCCCAGAAAGCCCAAGGCTCATCTATGAGTTCTTCCTTTTCTTCTCTGACTGCCTCCTCTTCCTCCTCCTCCTCTTTCTCTTCTTCTTCCTCCTGCTTTTCTTCCTTCTCCTTTCTTTCTTCTTCCTCCTTTTTCCCCTTCTCTCCCTCTGATGATGCTGGGGATGGGACTCAGAAATGCAAGTTAGGCAAACATTCTACCACCGAGCTCCACCTCCTGTTCTTCTGAGCCATTCTGAATACCAAATTCTGTATCAGCAAAGCTTAATTTTTAACTCTCACACAGATACATGTACACACATGCACAGACACACATAAACACTATACTCGGATACACATGTGCATACATACATACACACTATACACAGATACAAACATGCACACATACACACATATACATACTAAACAGATAAAAACAATATATACACACTATATGCCTATAAACACATGGACACATATATAGTCATGCTAGATATGGATACATAAATGCTAGATATAATATACACACATTATATACACACTATACACAGATATACATATTTATGTGCACATATATACACACTATACAGACACACATACGTATATACACACAATACATATATACAAATGTATATACATACTACACACACAAACACATACACATGCACATATCCACACTAAACACTCATATATATATATATATATATATATATATATATATATATATACACACATATATATATATACACACATATATATATATACACACACATACACACATATACAGCCTATGTACACACACACACACACACACACACACACACGCGCACACACACACACACACACACACACACAAAATGTATACATACTCTATACATACACATAGCCACACAGTTTTGTCTTGAACAAGTCCAGGATGAACTGAGCCGGCCACTTCAGTCAGTTTGTGATGCCTTTGATCTTAAGAGTGTTGTAACAAGACACAAGAGGCAGCTGTTATTCAAGCGCCAGCTGTTCCTTGGGTCTGAGACTCATCTTTCTCAGACATTATCTTCTGCTCTCATGGGGATCTCAGGAGCAACAGGTCTGGTACTGGAGCCTAAATCACCACTAGGCAACAATAACTGCTTATCTTGAAAAGGCTCTACCTGACCAACATCAGCTAATGACCCAGGTGGCCATATAACTGCAGGACTTTTGTCTGGCCTGTGAGCACAAAGGAGAGGACCTTTGTGTGCTTGACTTTCTGGAGTCCCTATGCTGATGAACTCTTTAGTCCTGGATCATTAATTTTTCCTGCCTGTGTTTTCAGAGTTAGGAGCTAGCCCTGGATTAGTCTGGACCCATAGTTGGGCTTTTGGCCTAGGACCCATTAGTGTCTCCTCTGAGAGGGTGGGGCCCCCCATGGATATCCCCTCACAGGGTGCGTCAAGTCTCTGCAGTGTTAGGCACATCCTCTCTCACAGGGTAGCCCTGTTGGGGAATGGATTCCACAGACAGTTAATAGCTTTAGGGACAGCCAGTTGTTAGGGAACCCACATGGAGACTAAGCTGTACATTTGCTGCTACAGATGAGCCCGTTGTATGCACTTTGGTTCGTGGCTCACCAACTCCTCCTTTTAACTTAATAAATTTAATCTAAAAGCCAGTCCTTTTGACACATTAGTGTCCTATACAACAAACAAACAAACAAACAGGGTCGGTGTCTTGCAATCAGATGGCCAAGTACACAAGTTACACTCAGGAGTTAGAAAGGTTGAAAGAGGATCAAGGGAAAGAACACCGTTTGGGTGGAGGGAATTCTGGGAAATGTAGTTTAAAATAGCCGAGTTAATACTGTGATGGTACCTGGAATGGTTTTCAATTCCTTGCTTTCTTGTTTTCCTTGGGTGTGCATGTATGTGCATGCACATACATGTGCATATATACATTTACATGTGAGTACATGTGATGTCAGAGGATAGTTTTGACTTTTATCTCCAGGCACCATCTACCTGGTTTTGTTTTGTACTGTAGCTGTGATGTGAAAACCTTCCCCTTAACCATACCATGGAGTGGCTGTGTTGTCAGTGTTGACAGTGTGTGTGTGTGTGTGCACATGTATACATGCATGTCCCTGTGTTTTGATTACTTTTCTACTGCTGTGATAAACATCATGACTAAGGCAGCTTACAGAATGAAGAGTTCATTTGGGTTTACAGTTTCAGAGAGTTAGTGTCCATGACCATGGTGTCTGGGAAGCATGAGCATAGGAAAGCACCTGATTCAAGCAGCAAGCTGGGAGCTCACATCTTAAAACCCAAGCAGGAAGCAGAGAGAGAAAATCTGAAATAATGTGTGGCTTTTTAAAAGAGACAGAACTCACTGTTTCAGCAAGGCTAGTTGGCCAGGAGCCCCTGAGATCCTTTTGCCACCAACTGTCCAGTGGTAAGTTTATAAACCACCACCACCACCACACCCAGATTTTTCATGTTGGTTCTGGGGATTGAACTCACATCCTCATATTTGAATAGTGTAGTGGTCTGAGTAAAAATGGCTGCCATAGACCCATGTGTTTGAATGCTTGGCCCATAAGGAGTGGAGCTATTAGGAAGTGCGGTATTGTTGAAGTAGGTGTGATCTTGTTGGATAAAGTGTGTCACTGTGGGGGTGGACTTTGAGGTCTTCTATGCTCAAGTTATGCCCAGTATAACACAGAATCTCCTTCTGCTGCCTATAGAACAAGATGTAAAACTCTCTCAACTCCTCCAGCACCATGTCTGCTGGCATGCCGCCATAGAGGACTAAACCTCTGAAACTATAGCTGTCTTAGTCAGGGTTTCTATTCCTGCACAAACATGACCAAGAAGCAAGTTGGGGAGGAAAGGGTTTATTCAGCTTACACTTCCATACAGCTGTTCATCACCAAAGGAAGTCAGGACTGGAACTCAAGCAGGTCAGGAAGCAGGAGCTGATGCAGAAGCCATGGAGGGATGTTCCTTACTGGCTTGCTTCCCCTGGCTTGCTCAGCATGCTCTCTTATAGAACCCATGTCTACCAGCCCAGAGATGGTCCCACCCACAAGGGGCCTCTCCCCCTTGATCACTAATTGAGAAAATACCCCATAGCTGAATCTCATGGAGGTACTTCCCCAACTGAAGCTCCTTTCTCTGTGATAACTCCAGCCTGTGTCAAGTTGACACACAAAACTAGCCAGTACAATAAGCCAGCCTCAGTTAAGTGTTTTCCTTTATAAGAGTTGCTGTGGTCACTGGTATCTCTTCACAGCAATGAAACCCTAGCTAAGACACAGGGTAAGCGCTTTACCAACTGAGCTGTCTCCCAGCCTAGGTGTGAGCCACCACACACAGCTTACACTCTGTTTCAAATCCTGTTTAACCTATCCCTCATCACTGAGAGCCAGAGCCATTCACCAGCCTGCCAGAGACCCAGCATCCTGCACTGAGGTGGGTGTGGAGGGGGGTTGTGCATATATACTTTACACGGGAACATCTAGGCTCATGTTCCTGAGCCCTGAAAGTCCCAAGAGCCCACAGTGTCAAAGTCACCTTTGACTTTAAACAGATTCTTTCCAGCTAGTGCAATCTGGCCTTGATTCCTCCCAAGCAAACGCCTTGACGACTGTATGCAAGAGGCTGGATGAATGACAAGACCAACTCCATTAACTTTTGGCAAGAGTCCCACTCAGCACACCTCATCCCAGAGTGGAGGAGGAGGGCAGACCACAGGGCAACAGAAACAAAGGTGTTTTTTGCGCTGAAGCATTCAGGTGGCTAATGAGAACCCTCTGGGAAGCCCAGGAGAGATTTCTGGAAGTTATCCAAGTTGGAGATTCTGTGTGGCTGAGCCCTGAAAGTCCGAGAACCTGCAGTGTCAAGATATACTTTTCCTTTTACATTTGAATAAAAGGAAGCCCCCATCTTCTGCACATACAGAAGAGGGGAGGGGTGGGGAGGCGGAGGAAGGGGAAGGGGAGGGAGAGGGAGTGAGCAAGAGAGAGAACACCTTTCTACAGACCCAACCATACTTCAACTTCTGTGATGTGACAGAGAAACAAATGCCATCTCTAAGCCGCCATTGTGACTGCAGAGTTCTTGCCACATGACATGGTCAACAGGTCTTACTATTGTCCATCAATGCCTGGTTCTCTCCATACAAGAAAGTTATGTTTTCCTGTTGTTGTGGTCCGAATCTGAGATCCACCCCGCCCCACACACACATACCAGGCTCACCATCTGAAATGGTGGTGGAGCTATTGTAGGAGACTTTGAACCCGTCAGAAGGTACCTGTCTGGCAGAAGAAGGCCCTTGAGTATTATATCCCATAGAACATTTACCTAGAGTCCCCCAGTGAGGGGCAAGGGTGTGGCTAAGCATGGAGTTCTTGCCTAGCATGTGCATGGCCCTGAGTTCCATCCCCAGCCCCCAGCACATACTCAAAGATTCTAGTCCAGCTGCTTCTTCTACAGTTGCTCTCTGATTCCTGCTTCTGTAAAATCAACTCAGACATCTCAGAAACTCCTGAAATTTACAAGATTCACAGGGCTTCTCTTCCAGGGTTAAAGAGCCTGTAACAACAGCTGGAGAGTGTTTTCTTTCAGGGCCCTAAGCTGCCTACAAGTAAAGCAGGCAGCTTCAAGGAGTTGCCACCCAGGCTGAGTGGGCTTGTCAGTGATTTCAGGCTGAGTGGGCTTGTCAGTGACTTGGCTGCTTTAAATCACCCATGTTGCTCTTCATAACCCCTTGCCCTACTCCTGTAAGCAACCCACATAAACTCACAGAATCACTAAACCAGACTCAGGTGGAGGAGTCTTTACTTGGTCTGTCGGCAGTGCCCTATTTGAGTGAATAGATGCTTGTTCACATTTCACCAGAAGAATTTCAGGGTACAAAATGCTCAAAAAAGCTACTCTATGGTCTGTCTAGGAGTGGTGGTTCATGTGGTTAATCTTAGCACTCAGGAGGCTGAAGTAAATGGATCTATGAGTTCAAGGCCAGCCTGGTCTGCAGAGCAAGTTCCAGGACAACTGGAGAAAAACAGGGAACCGCTGTCTGGGGATGGGGATGGTTGGGAGGGGGAGGGTAAGAATGTCACTAGAAGGGTTGTAACAGTGTCGTTTGAAGTAAGGCTCACACAATCTGTAAGAGTAGTTCTAATGCTGAAGTCTTGTTCCACAATTGGTTCTCAATCTGTCAGTTAAAAAAGCCATGGTCTAATTGCCAGGTAGAAGGTATAGGCAGGACTTCTGGGTCCCTGGAGGAAAAAAGAGACCCAAGGAAGGAGGTACATGCGGTTCGACATGCTTTGGAGAGAGGAGAATCAGGCAACCATGTGGGGTCTTGGGAGGAGCTGTGGGCTGTGGCTGCTTCTATACGTGAGTGGTCAGAAATGTCTAGCAGAGGGACTAGATTCAACTGACCAACTAATACTAGGGCATGTGGGAGGAGCAGAGCTAAGGAGGGGCGGAGCTAAGGAGGGGCGGAGCTAAGAGTAATAATAAGGGCTCATTTTCCAGATGGGAGATAGCAGTATCCAGCAGTTGTGCCAAGAAGGCAAGTTGAAAATGAAAACTCTGTGTGTGTGTGTGTGTGTGTGTGTGTGTGTGTGTGTGTGTGTGTGTGTGTGTGTGTGTTTTATCCATAGATTCAAGGGAAGCCTGGAAGGGGCTGGTAGTGTAACCACTTTACAGAGCTAAAGGCAGAGTAGCACAAAACTATATGCTACACAGTCTCAACCCCACCTCCTCAGCAGCTGGAAGTTAATACCGGGCATGGTGGTGGTTCCAGATACCCCTGTGAGGGAGCCCCAGTTAAAAACTCCAGACGCCAAGACAAGAATGGGTATCCCTGGTTGGTTAGTTAGTTCTGTTGCAAACTGAGAAAATACTTAAAGGATCATGATTTCAGATCACTTGGGATCATGATTTCAGTCCTTGGTCACCTGGCCCCATGAGCTTGGACATCCTGATGGTGGCAGTTGTGTGCCCGAGGCTGCTCACTTCCTTGTGGACAGGAAGCAGAGAGATTAAGGGAAGGGCCAGCAACACAGCACATCACTTTGAAAGGTATAACTGATGCCAGCTTCCTTCCAATGTGGCCCCGTGTTTCTAGAACCATCCAGAGTTATGCTATTACAAGCATAAGGCTGTGTGTGTGGGGAACATATGATATTGCGACCATGAGAGCTGGCAGTATCCCACGAGTCCTGGTGCATTCTGTCACTTGAAGAAGTTAACACTGTTCACAAATGCCTGCATCGGAAATGGCCATTTGGAAGTGCTGTGTGTGGAACCCTAGAGTGTTTCCTTAGCAGATCTTAACATGTTTCTCTTTTGCTGTAAGGATCTGTGACCACAGACTGGCATGGTGACTCCGAGGTTAAAAGCACTGGCTGCTCTTCCAGAAAAACAGGCTAATATCCCATATGGTGTCTCACAACCTCCAGGCCCAGGTGATCCAATGCTCTCTTCTGGCCTTTGCAACACTACAGACATGGTACACAGACATATATGCAGGCAAAATACCCATACCTGTAATGTAATTACATTAAAAACTCTGTGACTGTAAGGCTCACATTACCCAGTGCATTCTGTGATTCCTGAGTGGTCTGACTCACGGATGTCAGCTTTCTGTTACTGTAACAAGTTACCAGAGGGTAACAACTTACAGGAGAAAGATTGACTCTGACTCATGATTTCAGAGGGGTCAACCCGGTGTCCTCAGCTGCCACCTTGCTATGGATCTGTGGCACGGCGGAACACCACGGCAAACATTGTACAAGCAAGGCTGCTCACATCAGTGAAGCCAGGAAGCAGTCACAGGAAGAATGTAAGGGCAAGATACACCCCCGGAAATCTACTTTCTCCGACTCCACCTCCTAACAGCCCTGCCCAGCACTGACTACACCAATGGACTTAATTCACTGGTGAAATTGACACCCTTATTATCCAATCACCTGTCAGCAGCACCAATAGCTGTGACTAAATGTTCAACCCACATTTTTGTTTTTCCACAAACCACAGGACCAGTGGTTACCTCAGGCATCTTTAAACTTGCAACTGGTACCTAAAATATGGGTGTTCTTGAGCCTCCAAACTCTGCTGTCCCTTTGGATGTCAGGATGACAATCACATCCCTGATATTTGATGGTCCCCATCCAATAGAGAAGAATGGCCTCTGGCCTAGAGCCCTTGGTCAGCAACTTGATACATAGTGAGAAGGCGATACAATGCTTTGTCCTTATACGGTTTTACTGCAGTTATCTTAATGGCTATCTTCTATTTATATTGAACAATATCGACTTCCCACAGGACTGGCTTTTAGAATAAATTTATTAAGTTAAAAGGAGGATGGTGAGCCACCAACCTAAATGCATGCAAAGGGCTGGACTAAGCCCCGCCCCCCTCATCTGTAGCAGCGGATGTACAGCTCAATCTCCATGTGGGTTCCCCAACAACTGGAGTGGAGGCTGTCCCTAAAGCTATTAACTATCTGTGGAATCCATTCCACAACAGGGCTACCTTGTGGGAGAGGATGTGCCTAACACTGCTGAGACTTGATGCACCCTGGGAGGGGCCCCACCCTCTCAGAGGAGAAGGGGAGGGAGGATGGTGGGACTCTGTGACTGTGGGGGTGGCGACAGGATGGGACTGGGAGCAGAGGCAGCGATTGGGATGTAAAAAATATAAATAGATAAAAATAAAAAATAAACTAAAAAGAAAGATAAAAAATTAAAAGGAGGAATCAGGCCTCACATGAAAAGTAGCTTGTTGTACAGGTGGCGTTAGAATGGGG
Source organism: Mus minutoides (assembly GCA_902729485.2). Classification (NCBI taxonomy): domain Eukaryota; kingdom Metazoa; phylum Chordata; class Mammalia; order Rodentia; family Muridae; genus Mus; species Mus minutoides. The sequence goes on from LR749657.1 coordinate 1,458,562, forward strand.
TGAGGTTGGAGGAGGGGCTATGATGGCTGATGGGGTAAAGTGACTGGCAAGCACATGGAGACACTGGGTTCTGTTCCCAGCACCATATAAAACTGAGGGAGTCAGCGCGTGTCTGTAAGCTCAGCTCTCAGGAGGTGGAAACAGGAAGAATGTCATGAGTTTGAGGCTAGCCTGGGCTACAGAGACAGGCCTTCCTTAAAAAAAATAGAGTAGCTGGGTGTGGTGGCTCATGCCTTTCATCCCAGCACTTGGGAGGCAGAGGCATGTGGATTTCTGAGTTCGAGGCCAGCCTGGTCTACAGAATGAGTTTCAGGACAGCCAGGGCTACACAGAGAAACCCTGCCTGGAAAAACCAAAAAAAGAAAAACATAGTGGTGACATTTTTAGATGATTTGATTTTATATGTGTGTGTGTGTATTCTCCTGAGTTTATGATAAATATATCGTGAAACCCTGTTTCAAAAACAACTTTAAAACAAAACTAAATAATATTTTTAAAAAAAGAAAGAAAATGTCAAAATGTTTCATATAATAAATAAATCAGCCTGGGAAGATGGTCTAGTAATGAGCAAGCGTGTGCTCACTGGACTGTGTTTCAGTCCCAGCACTCACAGAAGCAGCCTGGGACAAGCCTGGCAGTGGTAGTGCACGCCTTTAATCCCAGCACTCAGGAGGCAGAGGCAGGCGGATCTCTGGAGTTTGAATCAGCCTCTCTCTCTCTCTCTCTCTCTCTCTCTCTTTTGTTTTTTTGAGACAGGGTTTCTCTGTATAGCCCTGGATGTCCTGGGTGAATCCAGCCTCAATATCCAGGTGTCTCATAACCTCTTATACCTTCATCTCCTGGGGAATCTGGCGCCCTCTTCTGGCCTCCATAGGCACTGTACCCAAATGCACAGACACATACACATAAATGAATTTAAAAAAAAAAGGCTGGAAAGCTGGTTCTGCAGTTAAGAGCATGTACTGCTCCTCTCTCTCTCTCTCTCTCTCTCTCTCTATATATATATATATATATATATATATATATATATATATATATATATATATATATATATATATATATATATATATATATTTCTCACTGAGCCTGGCCTATATTTCCCATAGACTAGCTTGCTATTGTACCCCTCCCCCAATGCTCTGCCTACAGGTGTAAGCTCCCACAGCTGGCTCTTTTGTTTGCTTTTCTAGACAAGGTTTCTCTGTGTAGCCCTGGCTGTTCTGCAACTCTCTCTGTAGGCTGGACTTGAACTCAGGGATCTGCCTCCCGAGTGCTGGGATTAAAGGCATGCACTGCCACTGACAGGCTTGTCCCAGGCTTCTTCTGTGATTGCTGGGGACTGAAACACGGGTCCTCCAGTGAGCACACACCCTGTTACTGGACCATCTTCCCAGGCTGAGTTATTTATTATATGAAACATTTTGACATTTTCTTTCTTTCTTTTAATATTTATTTAGTTTTGTTTTAAAATTGTTTTTGAAACAGGGTCTCACTATGTGTGAAGCTCTAGCTGGCCTAGAACTTGCTATATAGATAGGCTGAACTTAACTCACAGAGATCCTGCTGCCTTTGCATCTGCCCTCTCCACAGATCTGGGATTACAGGGGTGCGCTACCACATGCCACCTACTTATTTTTAAGACAAGAAGTCTCATAGACCAGGCTAGACTTGAACTTGAGATACGAAGCCAAGGACATTGAATTTCTGATCCTCCTGCCTCCACCTTACAAGTCGGGACATTCGGGGCATGCTCCAGTTCAAGTTGAAACTTCTGTTCGTACTGGGCAGTCGTTTGGCTCAGTTGCACACCCCACCCAAGAGCTTCTCTTCTTTCTTATGACTTATTTTCCCCTTATTTCCACGTGCTTTGAGGCCTGATGAAATGATTTTGTAATCCCCAGCTCACTCTGACCTGAAGTTCTTGCAGCTGCATTATGCAACCCCCATGCCTGGGACCTGGTCTCTTGTCTGTGCTGTGACTCTGCTCATAATCTTGGAGAAGACACTTATTCCTCCCCACAACACCCTGAGCCTGAAAAAGCTTGCATAGCTGCACTAGGTTGCTCCCTCCTGATAAGGAGGAGTCCAAGGAACTCTAGGAATTGTCTGCTAGCGCCTATCCTTCCTCCCGGGCCCTCTCTGCTCAGAGCCCATCCCAGAGCCCCACAGCCTCCCTGGTGGACATGACCTAAGCAAGCAGTCCTCCTGAAGCCCAACTTGTGGGTTGTTGTAGGAGACTGAGCTTGAGAGTGTGGGCTGCATATTCACACCTATGCATGAGGTATCCTGAGGGGCAGAGTGACTGGCCATGTGAAGATAAAGGGGTGACTGCACAGGTGTCCCCACATCGTGCTTACTCATGCTCTGACCGACACCAGGGTATGCTGTAAGCCAGGCTCCTGGACAGAGGCCGACAGACCCTAAACACATCCTCCTTCCGTGAACACACCAGGCCTCCCCTTCTCCCTCACTGTATTGTCCTGTTGTCTGAGTGTGTAACACCCATATCTACTCCCTAGAGTTCCAAGCCCAGCCCTGCCTCTTCCTCACACTCCTGTGTCACAAATTCACAGAAGACAGAGTCCATGGAAGAGAGACCATGTGGATTTATCTGAACAGCATAGTTAGGGCCACAACAGTGCCTAGGGAGACCTCTCTCCTCAGGGTGGGAAGACCCTTAGCCTTAAGCCTGACTCCCTCCAGTGGCCTCTTCCTGTCAGGATCCTTTCATGTTGATCACTCTGTAGGCTCTTGGGGTAGAGGGAGGAGGCAGGGGGTGGTGAGCTGGTGTGGTTTGGAGGCTCCGGCTGGGGTGCCCATCGGGGTGCTGGCCCCCACTCACCTGTGGCGATTCAGGCAAAATTGAGACAACTGCCTACACTTCCCACCTGGAAGAAAAAGAACCAGTTTGCCCATGAGCTGAGCTGGAAACAGTACTGATGATCACACATTCCCTGGGGACCAGCTGGGGGATGGGGGGATCAATCTGGACCTCTGGAAGCTCCCAGTAAAGGGGGACAGCAAGATGGCTCAGCAAGTAAAGGTGTTTGCTGCTGAGCCAGACGTCCTGAGTTCTACTCCTGGAGCCTACGTGTCGAAAGAGAAAATGAACGGGGCTAGAGACTGCTCAATGGTTGCTCTTCAGGAGGTCCTGGTTTCAACCCAGCACCCACATGGAGACACATAATTGTCTATAACTGCAGACCAATGGAATCCAATGCCTTCATCTGGTGTGCCGACATACATGCAGACAAAACACCCATATACATAAATAAATGAATAAATCTTTGTTTTAAAAAAGGAGAAAACCAACTCATGAAAATTGTCCTCTGATCTCTACATGTACAACACACACACACAACACACTGAGATGAACAAATGCAGGGCTGTGGTGGGGCAGAGGAGCCTGTGCAAACATTAAAAAGCCACGAGGCCATGAGAAGATGGCAGCCACCTGCCTCTCCGGCCTCCTCTTCTGCTCTCCCTGTCTGTGTCTCCCTGGCCTTTCCCACTGTTAGTGCGTGTGGTTCCAATGTCTGTCTTTGATGTTGGGTCTTTAGTACTCAGGGTTGGGACGGAGAGGGTGGGCAGCCTTTGAGAGGCAGAGTCTAGGGTCACCTAGGAAGTTATAGCTCTGCTTGCCCGTCAGTTAGCCCTCGGGAGGGTGTGCTGTCATAGAAAGACCAGCCGTTCTCCTCCCTTCTCTCTTACTTCCTGTTTTGTTACTTAACCTCTTTGACCACACCCCCTCCCCCCACCAGAGGTAGACATGGAGTGTTTTCCTTGGTTGGGCTGTGCTGTATTTCAGAGTCAAAGGACTCTGTCTTCTTTGCTGAACCTGGCTCACACTGATGCAGCTGGGCTGGCTTCTCTGTTTCTCTCTTCAGCATGGGTGGGTGTCACCCAGATACTCAGGCTGGACCTCTGAACTCAGGTCCTCAAGCAAGCACTTTGCCCACCAATACCTCCCAAACCCGTAGATCTCTTCTTAAGCTATAAACACTTCCATAAATTGATCCCAGTCAGGTATTTGATCACAATGAGAACAGCAACCCTCATAGCTCTCATGGATAAATGAAGTCAGGGCCAGAGGGATGTGGCTCTGTTGTGCTTGCCTGGCATGTACAATGTGATGGGTTTGATTCCCTGTGCTGCATTAACTGACTATGCCTATAACTAAGCCCTTGGGAGGTAGAGGCAGGAGGGTCAGAAGTTCAAGGTTAAGGTGGAAGAGGTGGTTCAGTGGTTAGTCACGTCCAGCTCTCACCATCCATATAAGGAGACTCACATCATTTGAAACTCCCAGCTCCAGGGTATCCAAAACTCTCTTTGGTCTGCCATGGCCTCTGCGCGCGCGCGCGCGCGCGCGCGCGCACACACACACACACACACACACACACACAGGTTCAAGGCCATCTTTGGTCAACCTGAGCCTCTGTCTCAAAACAAAACAAACCCAAAAACTGCTGATCAGCGTGGCACACCTATAACCTCAAGCCTCAGGAGGCTGAAGCAGGAGGATTGTGAGTTTGAGGCCAGCCTGAGCAACACAGTGAGACCCTGTCTAAAAAGGATGAATGAAGTCCTGTTTTCTCATCTCACAGATAAAGCTGACCGTTAGCTTGTAAAGAAGCATAACGTAGTGGACGTATTAGCAGTCATCTGAGCCTGCATATCTCTGTTCTGTGTGTCTCTGCCTCGTTCATTGGGGCACTACCACGTGACTGAGCCCAGGAAGAAAAGGACAACAGAGGAAGAGACATGCACCCTAGGAACAGCTACCCTGCTATAACCAGAAGAACTACCCAGCTGGATGCAACCAGCAGGCTCGGGTGGTTTGTAGGGGTGCTGAGTTTGCACAGCCTTGCCCAGGGGCTTTCAAGACCCTGACCCTCAGTCACCATGCACCCCAGCCCGCCCCCCAGCCCCTTCTTGCCCTTTCTGCCCACTCCCGACTCTCACTAGTGAGGATGATAATTCCCGTGATGAACAGCACCGCCGCCACCAGCAGCCCCCGTTTCCGGAGGGTGGTATCATCTGTGGAGAGAGAAATGGAGGGGCGGGGGTCTTTGTCTTTTCTCCTCACTTGTCTCCAGCGGTGCGGGGGAAGGGAGAGCTGGAGTGGGGTAACTTACCGTAGTAGAAGGGGTTGTTCTCATTTGAATCTAGAGGGGACAGATACATGCAAGTCAGAGCTGGGCGGCAGACATTTGTGGAGTGAATAAGTGAAATGCAGAAGTAGGGACTGGGGATACCTGAGCCTCTGTCTCCTAAGGCCTCAGAACAGAAGTGGAAGTCCTCACTGTGACATGCCATGAAGTCTTTATATCTTCTCTCCTCAATCTGCTTCTCTCAGCACCTACTTGCCTCCCTGCTCCTGAGTCCCTCTCGACCAGCCTCTGTACCACCGTTCCCTCTCCAGGTGGGAGAAGCTCCTGGCACCTCCTTCACCGGAAGCCTTCTTTGATTCTGTGTATGAGCATTCTCTAATCCCGAGTTTTGCTCTATTTTTCTTGCTAGCAAACTAAAAATCATCTGATATGTAAGTATTCCAATTATTATCTGCTGTCTTCCTCCACTACAGTGTCAGTTTCAGAGGGTCCCACTATGTAGCCCAGGCTGTCATCGAACTTGCTATGTAGTCCAGGCTAGTCTCAAACTTGCTGCCATCTTCCTTCTGTTTCCCAGGTGCAAAGATTTCAGGGATGCACCACCATGCCCATCAATAGCAAAGATTGTCTGTCTTGTTTATGTCTGCCTGGAACACCCAGGAATCCATGCTGAATACACAGATGAGTGGGTGACGTGGGCATGTGGCATCTATATCATCAGTGGAGGTTCAATAAGCAGAAAGTGGAGGATATCAGAGGGGAAGAATCCGGATGACCAAATGGAGCCCCTGCTGGTCCACAATTGCTCTTAAATTGTGTAAGTGAATCTATAGTGACCAGAAGAGCCGCCCCACTGAGCCCAGCCGTAATTTTAATTTCAAAAATTCAGAGCTCAGAAAGCAACCTCCTAACCGTGCAACCTGGTGACCTGGCTGGTTCTGTGGCACTTAGACATGTGCTGCCACCCAGTCTGACAGCACAGTCTCCTCCATGGCATAAGCCCTGCAGATTTGCCCACACGGAAAAGAAACTACAGAGTGTCTGCTTCTGGTCAGGGAGAAGAGGTACTAACCCAGCGGATGTTCAATGTAGGATGGTGGCATGAAGTTTTTGGATGGTCTGGGAGACTCGATCCTGGAGACTGCAGGGGTACCTTCAGGTGATAGGCAGAAAAAAAATGGTCAGAAGACAGTGGAAGGCAGGAGGAGCTTCAGGGGCAGACCTAGGAATGTGGATATAATAACATGGCTACATCTGCACAGGCACCTCCCACCCACACTCCGGCAACAAGCACTTGCCTGCACATACACACACACACCCCCCCGCCAAGGCTGGACCAGCCATTCAGTCCAGGCTGGCCCCTCTTCTGGACCTCTGCTCACAACCCAAGAGCAGGGGACAGGATTTCACGGACTTTGTCCCCTTCAGCCTAAAGATACTTATTTAAAATATTCTGAACATCCCCTCTACTTTTGGACCAAAAAAAAGCGGGACATTCTCTTCTTAATTTTAATTTAATTAAAAATGTTGGACACAGGGTCTGCCATGTATCCCACGCCGGCCTCATGTTCTCACTCCTGAGCTCTGACGTCACACAAAGGTTAAGGGGTCATCTGCTGCCTGAGTCTCAGCTCAGCCTCTTTCCACACACCTGCTGCCACCACTAACCTACTTGTCCCGAGGACTCTACTTTCTGATTCTGGGCTGTATGGACTTTTCCAGTGAGGATCAAGGCTTCATCGACCAATCAGAACAGCCTGCTTTCAGGCTTCCATTGGATCACACAAGGACATGGAGCTCAACCGGGCCAATGAAAGACAAAGCAAGGTTTTGGGTGGGGCTTATGGGAAAGTTGTGTGGCTCTGAGCTGCGCGAGTATGGGGCATCTTGGCTACCAAGAAGAAAAGTGAAAGAAGACAAGAGAGGCACGACAAGTAATTTAGACATACTGATTGTGCTTAATTTCCTCCATCCCGCCAAGCCTGATACCTTATCTTCAGGTTTTACAGAATTGAGCCAATACATCCTTTTTTTAAAGGTTGCAACTAAAAAGCTCCTGTTGTAACAGAAAAAAGACACAAAGGAAACCCACAACTCCACTTCTCAGTACCAGCCCAGCAACGGAGAAACGGATAGCCAGTCGGCCAGTCAGCTCAACTATTACACTGGGATAAGGCATGTTAGAATGTTCAAACATGGAGTTGCTTGCTATGAAGTTAGCTTCATCAAGGACCTGAGAAGGTCGTTCTTAAAGAATCACTGACTTTAACCCAGAATCCTCCAAACATCTTCATACACACACACACACAGAGAGAGAGAGAGAGAGAGAGAGAGAGAGAGAGAGAGAGAGAGAGAGAGAGAGAATGAGAGAGAGAGGAAATTAAACACTGCCAGCTGGGGTTCTACCTTTCTTGCTGCTTGTATGTGGCCCTGGAGCTGACACTGGATTCGAGGTGGCCATTTTTGTCAGTTGCTGGGTCTCAGTTTTGGCTGCTGTCTGGCTTCCTGTGGCTTCTACTTTGGTGGAAGGAAAGGAGGGGAGGGTGAGAACTGAGGTGAAGAGATGTGCTCAGCTCCCCAGATCTGCCTGCCAGGGCTCCATCCACATGGGGGGTATTCCAGGCTGAAATACCAGGTGACACCTTGTTGGGCTGGAGTAAGGACTTTTTTTGAACAGTACAGTAGAATTAAATGTGTGCCCACTACCAGGACTTATTTTTAAAGACAAAACAAAACAAGATAAAACTGGGTCTCTCCAGACTGATCTTAACTTTTAATCCTCTTGCCAGAGCCTCCTTGTGCTGGCATAGAACAACTTTTATGTTATCTGAGATTGAACTCAGAATCTTGTACATGATAGGCCTGGTACCACTGAGCCCCCAGCCTCTCACTGGGGGATTCTAGGCAGGGGCTCTACCACTGAGCCACGCCCCCAGCCCATCACTGGGGGATTCTAGGCAGGGGCTCTACCACTGAGCCACGCCCCCAGCCCCTCACTGGGGGATTCTAGGCAGGGGCTCTACCACTGAGCCACGCCCCCAGCCCCTCACTGGGGGATTCTAGGCAGGGGCTCTACCACTGAGCCACGCCTTCAGCATCACCAATCATTAAGTGAAGAAATTACAAGAAGTACTCTAAATTACATTATACTCCAAGAAAAAGTATAATTATTATTTAGAGAGGAAAAAAAAGATCTAAAGAGATCCAGACCTGAACAGAAGCTATGGCTGAGCAGGCACTGGAAGTGTCTATAAACATCTAGTGCTCAACTTTTAAAAATGGGTCAATGAAAAAGAGATTTTGTTTTTAAGTCAATAGGACTTAATGGGGGTGCTAGAGAGACACAGGCAGCACATTCTGCAATGCCAACACTCCAGAGGCTGAGGCAGAAGGATTGCCCTGAGTTTAAGGCTACCCTGGGCTACAAAGTAGTAATGTCTGGACAAAATAAGTAAGGGATAGAGTGCAGCTGGCAAGGGTCTAGAGCTGGGGTGTGCTGGAGAGAGTGAGGACCAGCAGCCAAGTGTGGGCTCTGCACCCCCCCTCCACTCACCGCCACCTTCGCTGCTCCAGGTGGGAGGGGTGGTCTGGACTCCTGGGCTGGTTTGATCTCGATCTGGGGTAAAAACAGGGTCAGAGAGAGAAGTGAGAAGGGAGCAGAGACTTTCCCCAGGTGAAGACTGGAGAGTTTCCATAGCAACTCTGTGTTTTTCTTAAATGCCTGTAAGTGTGCGCAAGGTGGGCAGAGGCACTCACTCTGTGGTGTCTTTCCTGAAGAGCCACCTGCCCTCCCTTCTTTGAGAAGAGGCTCTCTTGGGACTCACCAAGTATGCTAAGCTGACAAGCCCTGGAGATTCACTTGCCTCTGTCTCCCCACTTTACAACCACATGCCATTATGCCAGGCCTTATATAACAGCTCTGGGGATTGAACTGGGGTCCTCATGGTTGAACATGGTCCATGTTGAGGCCATGAGAGGAATTCAGGCCCCTTGATAAGCACTCAAGTAGAATGCCTGGATCTCCCTTGCCTCCACACCCATTACCAGGACTCAGATGCCTTCCCTGGAAAAAGGTGTTTGACTCAGCTTCCCAAACCTCCCTGACCACAAATCACTATTGCCTGCTCTAATCAGGACTCCTGGGCCAGGCATGGAGGGGTGCCTGTCAGCCCAGCTCTCAGTGGGTGGGTCCTGGTTGGAGACTTCTTCTCCTCTGACATCAAAGAGGGCAACTGATGATAAAGCAAGATGGAGCTTTATATTATCCACAACGACACGCTGACTGGGATGACTGAACCCCACACAGAACAACTGGAAGCAAGAGTTGGTACTAGGTTCCTCATAGTTGCTTTTAAGCACCTAGATCAAGCCATTATTGAACCATTATCCATGATTTTTTTTTTCAGTAACACAAATGTAAATTTCCCTCTTTGGTCTAAGCGTGGTGGTGGTGTTGTCCATGGTGAGAATTTCATCGATCGCTTTCCTTTTCTTTTTCTTTTTTTCATTTTTTAAAAAGATTTACTTATTTTATGCATGTGAGTACACTGTAGCTGTCTTCAGACACACCAGAAGAGGGCATCATATCTCATTACAGATGGTTGTGAGCCACCACGTGGTTGCTGGGAATTGAACTCAGGACCTCTGAAAGAGCAGCCAGTGCTCTTAACCACTGAGCCATCTATCTCTCCAGCCCTTGATTGCTTTTCTTACCTGGGACATTGTCACGAGTAGTCGCAGAAGTCTGGTCCACTGCAAAAATGGTTGTGGGCTTTTTTGGTGTCTGCCCTGGGGAGATAAAGTCTGGCAGGTCAGAAAGGAGCCTCTCACCCCCTTCTCATGTCTTCTGTCCCACCACGCCAGACCCACTGAAGTCCCAGGGGAAGTCAGCTTTAACTGGGCCACTCTATAGTCCTGAGTGTGATTTAAGTCTTCCTACTGCCGCAGGACCTTTGCATGCCCTCGCAGGACAGCCTCATGGAGCGTGCAGGTGCTTGGAGTAAACCAGGGCCTTGGAGCACATTCTGCTCCCGATCACTTCCTCCTCGCTCCGTGACCTGAGCCACTCCTTTGCTTCATCTGAAAAGCACGAGCTCATAACAGAGCAGGGCTCTCTGCCCTGTAGACAGACAGCTAAGGAGGGAATAGGCTTGCTCCTCATGCTTCATGGGCTAGACCCTGTCTTCCCACCCCCCACCACCCCACTGAGATGCCTATCAGCCTCTGCAGCTAGAAGTCACCCATGCCAGGACAGACAGACCCTGCAGGCTCAGAGCCCACAATTTTTACCTGGTCCCACTTCTTCTTATTGATTTCACCCCAACACAGTCTTCCACTATCTGTCAGATTCATTGGGCTTATCACCATCTATGGAGGCAGCGCCCCACCCCTCTTGTGTGCCCACTGAACAACAGTTCTCTCCATCCACACAATGGGCATGGTGAGGCACAGAACAGAACTAACTGCCCACCCATCTGGGCACTTTTACAAGTACTTTCCAGGCCAGAGTGAGGGTCTCCGAGCCCCCAGTTTGGATCCCTTTGCCCGATTGTATTCTCAGAAAACCTATCAGTTCTGCTTTGCCTGGAGCCTGGGGTTTCCTGGCGGCCAAGTAGAAAACCGACACCAATCTCCCAGCCAAGTCAAACTCAGCAAGTTCTTCTCAGAGGTGAAAGGGAGGATGCTCAGCAGGACAGGCCCCAGCCAGACCCTCTGGAAACAGCCACCCGAGCTCAAAAGTGTCCAAAGAGGGTGCAACCCAGAGCCTCCCTCACCAATCCCACTTCCTGGTGCTCCCTCACCCGGTGGGGGTTGGCGAGGGAGGAGAGTGAGAAGATGGTACCCAGTATTTGAGCTTTGCAATCACCCATCTAGCTGCCTCCTGGGACTGGGTCGGGGCAAGGAGTGGTGATAGTGGTGGTGTCTTACCTCTGCTGGGCAGAATCAGGGCGACAATAGTGAGGAGACACAGGCAACTGGACGGTGACATCTGTGGGTCAAGTGGAGGCAAAGGTAAGGCAAAGCCCCTCCGCACCCTCCCACCCCCTTGCAGCCTCCTTGGAGCAGGCCTCTGGCCTCAAGGACCCCTGGTATCTGCCTTTGGGGAGAGATGCTTCCCACCCCCACCCTCACCCCCGTCCCAAGCCACCACCCCCTTCTTCCAGGAGCTGATCCCCAAAGAAAACCAGAAGCATCAGGCAAGCCTTGACACCCCTGATTCAAAGATGCTGCTCCCTGCTCCTAAAGCTGGAACTGATCTCCTGACCCATGGTTCCTGAGTGGAGGAAGCCAGTGGCCCGCGGTGTCTGCTCCCTCGAGGGCTGGAGCCCAGAGCAGCGGGGACCAGGAGGGGAACAGGAAGGGTGACTAACGCGGGGCTGCTCTCAAAGGAAAAAGTGAGCTGGTGTCCGGCTGCCTTGCAGGCACCACCGCGCCCAGCACCCCTGCTGGGCAGATCGTAGAGAGACCTGTCTGCCCGCAATGGAGGCGCTCGCTCTAGGGAGACTGAGGCAGAAGAGGTGCTCACAGAGAAAACAGAGTGAATACGAGGCAGAGAGGCATCGAGATCCCCCTCTCCTCCTCCCAAGCAGCTTCCCACCTGCGTGTGTGGCCCTGAGCAATAGAGCAAAGGAGGGACTTACGTCCAAGCCGTCCAAGCCGGAGATCTCCAGACTGAAGTGTCAGAGTACCGCGTGGGAGCTGCCTCAGGATGGAGGGTGTGGCCACGGGCGCGGACGCAGGCAGGCGGGGACCAGAGCGTCCCAGTCATTTCCTCTCTCGTTTCCAGGCCCCACAGGCAGGGGTGGGAGCTGGGGAGGGGGAGGACGGGTGGGGGAACTGAGGGCGGTGGCCTCCACTCGAGGGTCTGAGGGACGCAGATGGGGACAAGAGTGCAGAGAAGGGAAGACCCTTGGGTGAGGTGTGGAAGGAAGGATGTAATGAGAGGAGAAGGCCCTGGAGGAGGAGGAGGAGGAGGAGGAGGAGGAGGAGGAGACAGGACAGCCACCTCAGCTTCCCACCCAGTCCTCTGGTGCCCACAAACGACAATACACAGACAGAACGGGGGGAAAAACCGAATGCACATTTATTAAGCTCAAGATGTGGACCCTGAGGGGAAGCCGGGAAGGTCCTGGAGAAGGAGACCAGGAGATGCAGGAGGGAGGGACACTAGAATCCCAGGGGACTGGAGAGGGACTCCTGGATCCCAGGAGCTGGAGGCCTGAGTCTCTGGGTCTGGGGTACAAATAGGATCGTTGTTGCCAAGGCCTGGGGAGGGAGAGCAGGGTGCATTGGCTCTGGCCTTGGGATGGGTCTGGCGGCTCAGTGGGGGCGCGCTCCTTGGCGCCAGGCTGGGTCCCCACCGCCTTCTCTGGGTCCTCGGGTTTCTGCACTCTGGCCAGGGACAGCAGTGGAAATCTGCAGAGGCTCCTACACACCGCCACCTCCAGGGGCTAGGAACAGAAGAGAACTCACGTTACTGACCTAAGGAGGGAAAGCGTCCGAGTCCAAAGATGGTTGCCCTCTGGCTCTTGGGGGATCCTCATGTCTTCCCCACCCCTGATGTCGGGTCATTGGAGGGAAATGTTCATAGCTACTGTCTGCCCCATCTCGAGCAATAGAGAAAGGGAATCCAGCTGTGGTGGACACCCAAGGCTGACCTGAGTGTTTTGGGAGGCTTAAAGTCTCCTTGGAAGAGCCCCCACCTCATGCTATACTCCAGGCTCCTTTTCTACATATGCTCCAGACAACCTAGGCATCTAGCAGGCATCCTCCAGGACAGGATACCTTTGTTCTTCTGCCCAGCTAAGGCTGGACCAAACACCTCCCCCCACCCTGCTCCAGCACCACAGAGAGAGACTTGTGATGTTCTTAAATTTCATTAAGAATATATGAAACATGATGTAGTTTTCTCATGAAGTCTCCCCCATTTAATACTTAGTTCTTTAAGCACTACCCATTGTCATAAGTCGCCCCCCCTCCCGAGACAGGGCTACTCTGTCTAGCCCTGGCTATCGTGGAACTCTGTGTAGACCTGCCTGCCTCTGTCTCCTACTAGGACTAAAGGTGTGCACAGCCCCCCACCTGGCTGTAATAAGATTTTAATGGGAAGCCACTCCAATAGCTCACACCTGTAACCCCAGCACTTGGGAGGCTGAGGCAGGAGGATGACTCTGAGTGTGAGCTTGGCCTGGGCCACACAGTGAGTTCTTGCACAGCCAGGACTACAGTAAGACACTGTAAAAAAGGAAGAGAGTTTGTACTCCCCAAAAGTCCTTAGAAAGGAAACAACTCTAAAATTTAAACAAGTCTCCCATGAATGCCCCTTGGAACGTTCCTCCTTCCCACTCCATCTTATCTTCTTCCCGACCCCGTGCTCTGACCCTCCTTTCTGTCTTCTACACCAGTTTCCTCCTCCCCTTACTTCCTTCCAGCCAGAACTTTTTTTGAGACACAGTCTTGTGTGTAGCCCAGGCTGCTCTCAGACGCTCTCTATAGCTAGGACTGACCACGTACTCCTGATTCTCCTGTTTCCACCTCCAGGTGCTGTGTCCAGTTTAGGCATCTCTGAGGACTGGACCCAGGCCTTGAGCAGCATCCCCCTCCCTTTTTTTTAGGACAGGATCTCACTATGTATCCCTGGCTGGCATGGGACTCACAGAGATCCACACTTCCTCCATCCCCATTGCACTCCAACCCTCCTGTGGTGGGATTAGAGGTACGCACCATGCCCCACCATTCCTTGCCCACCTCACCCCCATCTTTAAAGGTGTATTCCATGCTTCTGGTTGTCTTTATTCAACAGCCTGTGCTCTGCCCTCCCTCTCCCTCTCTCCCCTGCCCTGCCCTTCCCTGTGTAGGTTTCTCAGGTGCTAGCCGCTTCCAACCTCTCAGACTTCCCCAGACATACCCCACCAAGCTTTCCGAGGCTTGCATTTCTTTGGGACCTTCTTGAGATACTGCTGGAACTCTCCCTCTGTGACCCCCAACCTCCGAGGGACCTAAAATCCAACCCCCATCCTCCCCCCTCCTTTAGCCCTCTAAGGATCCTGCTACTTTTAAGTGTCCTCCAGAACCGTGCTCACCTGAGGAGGGCAGTTCTGACTTACAGGATTTGCATGTTGGGCTGTATAGAGAGAGAGGAGGAAGTTTAACAGGGTCCAGGGTTTAGGCTCCCTGGGCCCTATGTTAGGGGTCTCCATCCCAGGACCCTAGGCTGCCCCACCTCTCAGACCTGGAGTCCGCTTTCCTGCACTTCACCTTCTTGCCTGTTAGGAGAGAGACAGCAGGGAGCAATCTGGGTGGGACAGGAAGGGACAGAGCAGGGCAGCAGAGGACATTCAAGGGTAGGACCCTCAAAGATCAAAGATCAGGACCCTTTGCCAGTGGGGATAGGGTGGGGTGGGCAGGAGAGCCTCTAAGGTGGGGACCCCACAGGTGGGGAGGGCACTTACTCAGGATGATGATGATCCCCAGCACGAACATGATAGTGGCCAGGGTCATCCCCACAGTCTGCACGGTGGCATAGTCTAAGGGAGACAGGGGAAGCTCAGGACAGAGCAGCCCCATCCAAGCCTGTGCCTCAGCAGAACAAGAGAACTGTCCCCTGAGCCGCCAACTTCATCAGGGAATAAGAGTCCCACCTGGGCCAGAACCGCTGCACCTCTCCCCCTTCCCCTTCCCCTTCCCCTTCCCCTCCCCTCCCCTCCCCTCCCTCTCCCCCTTCCTTATACCCTTCTGGAGTCTCACCTCCACACTAAGCTCTATTAATTGCCTCTTCCCAGAGCCTCATCTTGGTCCTGCCCTCTATGATCAAGGCCTGGACTATCCCAGCAGACCTCTCACTGGTCCCGCTGCCCTGTTTCCATTTCCCTCCCATGGCCAAGAGAACTCCATTGCTTCCAGTCAGAGCAGGCGCCCCCTGAGGCCTCTCTATTGCCCTTACAGGATTTCAAGCAGAAATCAGGGTAAGTCAGGATTCAAATCTCAGAGTCATCTTACAACTGTCCCCGAGTTGCTTCTCCAGTTATTTCAGGACACAGGCCCATAGTCCCGGAGTCAATGGAGTCCATACTCAATGGAAACATTGATTACTGCTTGTTTTGGGGGCAGGCAGCAGGCTATCCTGACTAACACAGTCTATCTACCACTGATGTAATAAATGAGAGTCCTTCAGTGAATGACCTAATCCTGATCCTACTCAGGCTTCAGGGACCCCTCTCTTCCCACAGTCCTCTGTTTAACCATCTAAGCTTCCCTATTCCTAGAGCATAACAACCATCCTGCCCCAGGACCTTTGCACCAGTCACTTTCTTTACCCAAAGGTTCCATATACTTGACTTCCTCACCAGCCTGTGGGCCTAACTGAAGTGTCCCAATGAAAAGTCTCATGCTCCCAGCTCTCTTTAACCCATTAAGTTTCCTTTATAAGAATGTATTGCTTTGGATTGGAGAGATGGCTCAGCGGTTAAGAGCACTGACTACTCTTCTGAAGGTCCTGAGTTCAAATCCCAGCAACCACATGGTGGCTCACAACCATCCATAATGAGATCTGACTCCCTCTTCTGGAGTGTCTGAAGTCAGTGACAGTGTACTTATATATAATAAATAAATAAATCTTAAAAAAAAAAGAATGTATTGCTTTGAGACTGGGTCTTACTGCACAATGTGAACTGACCTCAAACTCACAATGCCCCTGCCTCAGGCTCCTGAATGCTAGGAGGAATGATTCTTGTCTCCAAAACTTGTGTGATGTGAACTGCCAGGGCAGAAAGTCTGGTCTAGAAACCTCCCCATGGTGTCTCCAGAGCCTGGCTCAGGACCTGGCACCCAGCAGACAGGCACTGCATGTATTTGCAGGGAGGAGACTTGGGGTACCTGGTGAGTGCACCCTGCATCTGCTGCTTCAGCAGCTGGCTCCAAGGTAGTAATCAACTATTCATCAACAAACAAAAATTGCTGACAAAAACCAAAGCTACACACACACACACACACACACAAATCCCCAAGTCATGGCAGGGTGAGGTGTGGCTGTTTCTGCTGGGGGACTCAGGGACAGCTTCCCAGTGAGCAATCAATATCTGGTCTAAGGCCAGAAAGGAAAGGAGCCTTAGCTCACTGTGTGGAGAGCTGGGGGGCAGGTCATGTTCCTGGCAGAAAGAACAATTAAGCCCAAAGGCCCTGAGGTAGTAAGGCCCTTGGCCTATGAGATGGACCGTACACATAAGCAAAGATGGACGGGGTCGAGGGACAGAAAGGAGAGGATTCAAGCTAGATCTCAGATCTGTCAGACCCAGGGCTTCAGTGTCTTGGGAACGACAGAAAGACACCATTACTGTAACTCTCTCCTTAGTCCTCAGTGGTAGAAAACATTGCTACATCTTATTTGCAGGAAGGTCCGTGGAGGAAAAGTTGCTCGCCCTAGTCCACACAGCTCAGGAGTGGCTAAATCAAGATTTGAACCCCAGAGTTGTTTTATAACTCTTTCCAAGTTGCTCTCTGATTATTTCTGGTGCAGGAGCAAGGGCATAGTCCTCGTCGTAATCCACGGACATGTCGAGGACTATTTGTTACTGAGGCAGGCAGCAGCCTAGCCTGACTGTCACAGTCCATCGAGCGCTGATGTGATGAATGCATTTGCCTTTCCCAGGTCTCTTGCTAGTCTCCAAAGAGGAAGTCTTAAAAACCCCAGTTAGTCTCTACCCTGAACCCAAGAAAAAACAGGTTTTATGAGGCTCACAGCCTTCACCAGGAGCTGCAGAAGGTAGGAGACCAACCCCATTCCCTAGTCTGCCTCTGCCCTCCACAGACTCCTCCTCAGTGAACCATAGCTACAGCCACATAGCTGTGGTATGGTAGTCTCAGTAGAACCACTCCTCCACTCCAGCCCTAGGTTAACCCAGGCACAAGACCCAACACTTACCATAGAAAAAAGGATCTGTTTCTTCAGGAACTGTGGGGAAGAAGACAGGGGAAGAGACAGGGAGAAACATGTTTCAGCACTGGCTTTCTGAACATCTTTGAGGAGCAAGATGGACCAAGTGCTTCTTTATAGGACTTGGCATAGGAGATCCCTCGTTGCTGGACAGTACCACCTCTCCGTAGAGCTCATAGGATGCTCATCAGGCCCATTAACTCCATCAGTCAGTGTAGTGCACAACCTACCCAGCTGTCCTGCTCCTAGACCCCTAGGAGAGCTGGGACATGCTTTGGAGTCATTCTGTGAACCATATGTGCATGCACCCCCACCACACACAAACACAAACAACACACAAGCACACACACAACACACAAATACACACCACACACATACTACACACACCTCCACATACCATACCACACACACAACACACAAATACAACCCCCCCCACACACACACACCATGCTGGACCTATATCATAGCCCAGTCTCACAGGAGGACTACCAGATAGATGCACTGGCTTTCCATGAAGACTCCCTCAATCTTCCCAGTCATCCAAGGGCCCCTGAGGTCATAAGGCTGCCACCTGCTCTCCTACCTTCTTTGATTGCCACCAAATGCAGTATGGGCAGCTATGCTGAAACATATATTTCTTGTCACCTAAGACACCGGCAGTTTTCAGAGTTGGGATCAATCTTGTGGTAACTCTGTTCTCTTCTGTAAATGTTCTCTTCTCCATCACATGAAACAGAAGACCCTTAGTGGACTCCCATTAACCTCAGAAAGTAAGTGTGTGTGTGTGTGTGTGTGTGTGTGTGTGTGTACACTCGCATGCACGCACACGTACGTACACACATGCACGAGTGCCTGTGTAACCTTTTCTCACCTTTCACTTTTGCTTTAAATCCCTTCTAGCAGCCCCTAAGAGCTGGTGGCCATCATCGATACCCCAGCACTTGGAAGAAAGAGATAATATAGCAATATCAAGGACAGCCTGGGCTACAATGAGACCCTGCCAGGAAGAGGGGGAACTCAAAAAATCCTTTCAGTATAAGATGCCCACTCTGGCCAGTCATGGGAGCACATGCCTTTAATCCCAGTATTAGGGAAGCATAAGAAGGTGCATCTCTGTGAGTTCAAGGCCATCCTGGTCCACATAAGTGAATTTAAGACCAGCCAGGGCTACACAGTGGTACCATGGATGTCCACCCTGTAGCTGTCAGCTTCCTCCTGATGCTCGTATCACTTTCTGTCCTGTGACAGCAGAATTCTGCAGCTTGTGCCACAAGAAAGGGAGCTGGGTAATGGCTTTCTTGCCCCCCTCCCTTCTGGTTTCTACTGGGCCTGGGTGGGACCGTGTCTTTGAATCTGGCCAATGAACTTTCAAGATTGTGAGTGCTTTAGTTGTCTTTGGGGTGTGGAGGCCTCCTGCACGTTCATAAGTGAGCAATGACACTAGTGGCCTGCCTCCACTGGGGCTTTTGGTGCTATTTGTTACCAGTGCTACCTGGAGCCTAAACTGACTGTTATGGCCGGGTATGACATAAGACCCAAACTAGCTCTGGTTTGTATGGTGTGTCTTCCCAGGTCTCCTGGTTTAGTGTTGATGTCTCTTTAATATTTGCCAAATGAGTTGTTGTTTGGGGAATGTAATTTAGTTTTGCTCTCTGAAAAAAGATCCTACTATGGAATCCAGGCTGGTCTTAAACTCATATGCCTCTTGCCTCTGCCTCCACAGTGCTGAGATTACAAGCATGGATGACCACACCTGCTTCTCGCCCCACTTTAGGGCAAGAGGGGAAAAAAATTACTAATCTTTCCATTTATAATGGTGATAAAAAAAATAAAACTCACTAGTAGTTTTTTTTAAGAAGTTGATCCTCTGGAGGAAAAGTCTTAGATAAACATCAGCAAAAAGAACATTTTAGTAGGGCAAACCTCAGAAGCATACAGCTGGAACCCAGTGTCATCTGTACTGCACCTTAGTGTCACCACCAGAGGGTGGGCAAATTGGTCTCTGCCATTCAGTCTGGTTCGCAAGAAGTTTTCTGGAATGAATGAGTGAATGAATGAATGAATGAATGAATGAGAGGGCCTCCTAGGCTGCAGGTATTTGCACCAAAGATGGAGTTGTTGGTTTCCCACACATTCCTTGTCCAGGTAAATGCCTGTCCCAGTATCTTCCTGGGCTCCTCTAAAGATCCTCTGAGGATCCCCCTGCCCACCACAGCAGTCCCAGTCTTTAGGGTGTGGCTGGGTAACGGGTGGAGCCAGGAGGCAGGAAAAGCAATGTACACCACTCTTGGCGAGATGCCAGGGAGAGATCAGGAAGGAGGTGGTTGCTATGGAAACCAGGGCATCTTTCGAGGTGGTGGGGTCCTGATATTCCAGGCTGGGTGGGGTCCTGTGTGATGTTTTGGAACTGGGCAATCTTACCTCCCCTCTTTGCACCTGGAGACCTGGCTTCTGGCCAACCTCAGTGTTTTCGCTCCCCCAAATAGGGACCTAGACCCAGGTATGGCCACATCCCCATTCTGTTCTCCCTCCTGCTCTCTGGCAAGAGCTGCATCTCCCTTCTCTCCTTCAACAATTTATTAATTTGTTTCTGTAAGCTGCGGGAGAAGAATGCACCCGAGCTTTCCCTCCCCCGGGGTTTCCCAAGTCCTGCGGTCCCCTGTCA
>LR749657.1:1478369-1585749 GCA_902729485.2 Mus minutoides
ACCCCGCCTGCTGGGAAAGAGGAAAGGTGCTGTAAGATTGGAATTAGGGTTTCCTCCATCATCAGGGACTCCACAGCAAACCTGTGCCCTGCCCCCCCCCCCCAGCCCCGTTCAAGCGTCCCCCTAGCTTGTCCGCAGAGGACCACACACACAGGGGGAAGATCAGGAAACCACGGAGTCAGAGAGTGTTTAAGCCCATGAACATGAACGAAAATCTGGGTTAATGGGTGTGAAGTGTAAACCCAGTGAGGCTGGATTCGGGGAGACAAGTGTGTCTCCGGGATGAAACCATAAGTGCATGTGGGCTGGGAGGGGGGGTCCCCAACATTCCATCCCCCCCAGGCAGGTTCACTGCAGTGCTGCAGCCCCACCCGTTCCCCCTCCTTCCATACTTGTCTATGTTCCTCTATCTCAGCCCTTCTTCCTTTCTCTGTCTGTCCATCCGTTTGTCTGTCTGTCTGTCTGTCTCCTCCCAACTCTGCATCTCTGAAAGCCTGCTACCTGGATTTTGTGCCTCTATCTCTCCTGTATCTCTTGGTCTCTGTCTCTTTTTTCAGGCGTTCTTAGTCCATCTCTGGTCACACCATCACCATCACCACCATCACCCTCTTCTCTCTCCCTTTAACCATCCCTCTGTCCCTTAGCATCTGCCTGTCAAGGAATTTAGTAAATATCCACACTTAACTAGGCAAACATGAGATAATGAATCCCCCCCCCCAGCTGGCCCATCTCGGAGTGCTGAAGTCTTCCAGAACCTCTTCTGACTGCAGATCCGTCAGCTCCCACCTTTAAACCCCATCTCTTCCACCGCCGTGCTGGACCAGGCACCCGGTTGCCATGGCAACCTGTCCGCGCATCCTTTCTCTTGGGACTGTCACTCTCTAATCATAGGTCCCGCACAGGGAGGATATCTCCTGGGAGAGGGTGCTCAAGAAACCCCAAGGGATGTCAAAGAATGTGCTCATGGGCCTCCGCCCATGATAGGGGCAGATGTCTCCCCTTCGTCTTCCATTCCGTATGGGATTCTTCCAACATCCTGTCCCCTAAGCTCCTAGATTCCCACACCTCCTTCCTAGCACCCATTCCCCAGGCGACGCTCACCGTTTGTGGGGCTCTGGGTTGGGGTGGCCATGCTGAGCCTGAGCAGGGGGTTGCTGAATGCTGAGGCAGCGAAGGCGCGGCTGCAGCAGCTGGAAGCAGGACAGACTGATGTGGTGGGGTAAGGTGGGGGGAGCCCTGGTAGAGTGGGGGCCTATAGCCAATGGGGGCCCGAAGAGCCCGCCCCCGTCCAAGCCATCCCCCCGCCCCCGCCCCCGCCCACTGCTGACGTCCCCGCCCCTTCCCCAAGGGTGGGGGCGCCCCCTGCCGGGGCCAAGGGGGCTCCCGAGTTTTCGCACAAGAGGCACTAAGATCAACCAAGCGCTATCAAGAAGGAAAAACGAGTTTTATTAGAGGTCTGAGCAGCAAGGGGTGTCCGAAAGGCAGGGCTGATGCAGGGGGCGCTGGGGGTGGTCACAGGCGAGCATCTGGGTGGGGAGAGGTGTCAGGTGCCAATAGGGCTCTGCGGGGATGAAAAGAGTAAGTGGCATGCTCTTGCCACTATCCCACCCTGGCACTGGGCCCCTTGACTCCCTCCAAACCCTCTCCCTCCTTCCTCCCATCAACTGCAGGACCTGGCTGAGTTTCCTGGAGCCAGGTGGAGGTTCTACCGCCTGCGGGATGACAGACCTGAGAGGATCACAGAGAGTTCTGGGGTCAGGGGGAGTCTGCAACCAGGGCTAACTCTCCGCCAAACCCATTCTGAGCCCAAGAAGAGGGGCTCTTGAAAACAGCTGCCCCACAAATCCCGCAGTATCCCCGAACTCACGGCGGATGGAGCTGCGGAAAGTTCCCTCCTCTTCGTCGGGTTCCCCAGTTCTGGAAAGGGACAGACAGAGGAATTAGGATGGACCAAGAGAGGCAGCCGCTTCTGAGAAGCCCCCTAATGCAGGCCTTATTTCCGGACCCCAACCGTGGACATGATATGAACGCGGTCTGTCAGAAACAAGAGCGCCTGGCTGCTGTTTCGGGGTGCGGCAGGAGGTGCTCCCAGCCTGTCAGGGGTGAAGGCCTCCGGGATGTTGGGGAAGGTACTTGACTTGTTGGGAGAGGGACGGTCACAGCGTCTTGGGAGACTTGGGACTTGGGTCCAGTGAGTGACCCTAAGTCACCTTACCGTCCCGTGCCTCAGTTTCCTCATATGAAAAACAGGATTGATGATGGAGCGCACCTCATCCGGGTGGGGTAAGGAGTACATAATAGAGGAGGAATGGGGCACCTGGCGCGTACTGCGCACTCAATCATACCAGAGGGTCGGCATGGAGGCATCTGTGATCATCTTAGCACGCAGAAGGCATGCCTACGTTTTCTGCGCTTTAAAGGTTTATTTCGAGAGGAATCCTGCGCGAGGATCGGGACTGGAACTAAACTGGGCCGCCCTGTGAGGTGATCTCATTTCAGCGCGGCTGCTTCTGCCCAGCTTCGCCTCACCACGCTTGAGTTTCCATCTGCGGGGCTGGTGGGAGCCCAGCGCCCCCACTGGCTGGGCGCTAGGCCAGGCAGAGAGGGAGCTTGACCATCGCTCCGTCCCAGGAGCCTGGCTTAGGGTTTAACACACACTAAGCGCTTAATACATGTTCACTGCAGGATGGGTGCACTTGCTGCCTCGCCCCAACCGCCTCTCCACTGCGGGAGGAGCGAGGGAGGCCCAGAGGGACCACTCACCTCTGCTGTTGGTTGAATTTGCACCGACATCTCTTGCCTGTGGAGTGGGAGGGTATAGGCTGATCTTCCCTCTTGCTCCCGCATCCCTAGGCTCTCCTCCAAACTGGGGAGGCCGCAGGGGGTGGGGCCGGAGAAGGGTACGGTGTGGGGGCGTGGTCTGGGTGGGAGGTGAGGGGCGTGGCTTGAAGTGGGGGTGGGATCTGTGTGGTGCGAGGTTGGAGTCAGGGTGGGAAGTGAGAGAAGGGGTTGGAGGCTGAGCCTGTGTTGGGCGTGAATAGCGCACAGGCTGCATGTGTTGCTGGGAGTGGGGCTTGAGGAGGGAAGGCTGGAGGCGGGATTGAGAAGACAGGTGCAGACACTCACTAAGGATGATAAGGATGCCCAAGATGAAGAGGATCCCAGCGATAGTGAGGCCGCCGATCCGCAGGGTGTGGTAATCTGTGGACAGCCCCGGAGGAGGGTGACCAGCGGGGAAGAATATAGAATGCAGCGCAAGGAGGAGGAGAGAGAAGGGGAAAGGGCAGATGTAAGAGGGGAGGAGAACACCACAGGGTAGAGGAAGGAGGCAGGGAGGAGGTGGTAGGAAGAGGGAAAGGATGGAGAGGAGGGTGCCACTGAAAGTGGGGGCTGTAGGGGGTGGGGTACCTGATACTGATAAACCAGTTCAAAGGAGACGGGGGAGGGGTCAAACAAACAGGCAAGGGGGTCTAAGACAACTAGAGCAGTAGAGAGTGGAGGATGTGGTGTGTGTGTATGAGAGAGAGAGCGACAGAGAGATAGAGAGATAGAGAGACAGAGAGAGGGAATGGAAACACCCAGGCCCTCTCTCTCCAAACCCCACAGTAGCTCCCCCTCACCGTAGGTGAATGGATCCGGTTCCTGAGGAGCTTCTAGAAAGAGAAATAAAGAACAGCGTTAGAGTAGCTCCTGGGGTCTGTAACAGGGAAAGGCTTAAGGGGACCCTTCAGGGGCTCCACTGATCTTCTTGGACTGGGAGTTTAGGTGCTACTGAGCCACTGGCAGGCTGCCAGCCTGTTTTGCGTCCTGGAACCTCCAGCAGCAGTCTGGCGTCCTGATACCCTGCAGGTTGTTCATGTTTCCATCACCCAGGGAATCCACCTTCCATCCACTCCCGCTGTTGCCTAGGAGACCCCTGATTTTCTGTTACATGGAGTCTAGTTTGGGGTCTCCCATCTGGTTTTCTTGGGGGGCTTTTCCCTACCTCTGCCACCCACATGGCTGAGATGCTGGGCACCTCCTTTGCACTCACCTGCACTGGCCATGGAGAGGAGACACACACACAGAGCCAGGATGTGGTCGGGAGATGCCATTGCCCTAGGGAGTCAGTTAGGGTCAAGAAATGTCCTCTGCCCTGCTCTCTTTCCCTCCTAAAGAGGACCTGAACCCGTGGGGTTAAGTCAAGGACAGCCTAAGGACTTAAGTGTCAGCCCTTCAAGTTGAATGGCTCCCTTGCTTTACCCGAAACCATGTCCCTAAAACAACTCAGTAATGGGGACCAGGAGACCACAGCATACACAGCAGCAAGACAGATGGGGAGAGGCAGACTCCTGGGGGGGGGAGCTCCCACAGGCTACCCTCATCCGTTAGCTGGTCCCAGAGTCTCAAAACCTACCCTTGTAAGGGAAGCAAGCTGCCTCTGGACACAGGTGGGAACACTAGGCGACAGACAACAGGACATGCCCAGCCCCAGCTGCCCCTACACACCTCAACCAGTGGTCTCTCTGTACCCAGGCCGTCCCAGCTCTCCTGCCCTCGGCTGCCTGCCCGCTCTCTCCCTGACCCTGGGTATAAATATCTCCCACTTCACCCGGGAGGAATTTGCTGCACACAGGCCACCATGGCAACTGCTCCCCCCTTCAACGACTCGGGGGGGGGGTCCTGTAAAACACTGCTGGGGTGAGGCCCAGCCAGGAGCCACATCCCTACAGGTCACCCCATCTCCTTTCCTCGAAGCTGTGAGAAAAGGGGGAAACATCCCTCTCTTTGTCCACCTCTGGGTGACATCTTTCACAACAAGACTTTAGGCCAGTGAGTGACAAGCACCCCATGCCTGAGAGAAATCAGATGCTGTTTCAGGGATACACATATGGGCACAGACACATTTATATACAGGTACACACACACACACACACACACACACACAATGGGTGTAGCTGGAATGGGAGCAAACAACACTCTCTCCCCAAACTGTTGACTAGAGAGCGCAGGGTGTGTGTAGACATAAGCACATACTCCTGCTCTGGGCCTTCTATGCCCCCATGCAGTGACAGAAACAGACCTATACAAATGAGTATCTGAGCCTCACCCTCTGCCAGGGGTCTCACAGTGGCCGCTGAAAAAGGGAGGAGTCACTAACTCTCCCGCCCCTGTGCAACCCCTGTCCCCACACTCTCTCCTCCCTCTTGGGTCAGGCCTGCCTGAGAAGCCACAGGCTGGCCACTCTTGTTCCCAAAATAGGCCTCCCAGCTAGGGGAGCTGAGGGGCCCGAAGGGAGGGCTGGGGGACGCTCACCCCATTCACGCTGTTCCCTGCTGACAGAAGACCCCCAAATGTCCAGCTGTGCACCCTGAGAGCTAAGCACTTTGGACCCCCTGGCCCAGAACTGGATGCGCCACCCCCGCAGGCTCCCCTCCTGGCCACACCCCACTCTTGCCCTCCCCAACTAGCAACTGAAACTGGAGCCCAGGCTGGAGGGGGGCCAGGGTCGGCCCCCAGCCCAGACCGCCCTGGCCCGCCAGCTATGTTAACTCTCTCAGCACAGTCCCAGGAGCAGCATGTGGCTGCGTGTGGACTGGACTATGAGAGGACACGGACACACACACACACACACACACACACACACACACACACACACAGAGAGAGAGAGAGAGAGAGAGAGCGAGAGCCCGTTTCCAGACAAGGGTTAGAACGTGTTTTCTGCTAGGTTTCCTGGGAATCAGCCCAGCTGGGGCCTAAGGTCACACAGCCTAAGTGCTTGCGAGGCCACTGACCTCCGACCCAGTGTTCTGCCAGCCTTTGATAACTAGTTTTAAAAAAATGTGTGGTGCTTTTATTTTGCATGTATGTTGTGCTGACGCAAATCCACCAGGAGTAAAACACACACACACACACACACACACACACACACACACACACACACACACACACTGGCTATCTGTGCAGTGATATAGTTGGGCTATAAGGAGACTCAGGAACCAGAAGCAGAAGGATAGAGAGTTCAAGGTCAGCCTGGCCTGCAGAGTGAGTTTGAGGCCAGCCTGAGCTGCATAGAGAGATATACAACCCTTCTTTAAAAAAAAAAAAAAAAGAAAGAAAAAGAAAAAGAAAAAATTACATTGCCGTGCCTCTGTCTGCTCTGACACACAGTTAGATACTATCACACACAGGCCGCAGGAACACACTCAAGGACAGACTTACCCAGTCATCCCATTCCCACACCACAGGAGGTGAGGCCTGTGAGCTTGAACACACAGCCAAGCACATAGGAACTCAAGCACAACAACAAATTGACCATGGCAGCTCCTCTTCCACGTGGCTGTCTGCAATGCACACACTGTATGCATACCCCGTGCGTGGGTCACCAGTAAACTGGCACACAGTAAATAGCTGTCTATACTGTCACAGATAGAGGACCGTACTCTCTAAGGCCCCAGACTTGCATTTCATCTTGAAATCCCCATGCCCTTAGCTCAGGTAACTGTGGCAACACCATGGGGAAACACTTCTGCTGTTCTCCCAGGCCAGACCGCTTCACAGGCTTTAGAGACAGAGAAACCAGGGGCCAAGCATGGGTTCAAGGTTCTTGTTATGTGACCTTGGGCTGACTTTGATACCTTGCTGTCTCTTCTCCTGTCCTGGACTATAAAACGGAGAAGCCACTAATCCCATATCTATAACTCCTGGCCAGGCTCAGAGGTCTATGAACTTGACATTTTCTTGTTATCTCCATTTTAGAGATTGATAAACTGAGGTCTAGGTAGCCAGAAATGATTTTCCTTAAGTCATCTTGCTGGTTAACCAAATGTCTCCAGCCTCAAGCAAGCAAACAGCAGCCCAGACATTATGCTCTACAGACACTCTCACTAGTCTCAGAGATCCCTGTGACCCCTCAGTCTTCCTGTGTCCCAGTATCCCTGGTTAAAGATAACCCTGGAGTTTACACAATGCCAGGGAGGGGAGACAGGCACTTAGCTAATTCCAGGCCAGTCCAGCCAGAGTGACTCTGAAGCGCTTACTGCCCCAGGGTGTGACAGCACAATGCTTTATTGCTGTGTGACGCTAGGCTGATGACTTAGCCTCTCTGTACCTCAGTTGCTCCTTCTGTAAAATGGAAAAAATAGCAGTATTCTGGTGTGATTATCTAGAACAATCCGTGCGAAGCAGCAAGAACCCTGGTTGGTGCACAGTAAACGTCTGTTTGTATTTACAAAGTTACAGGTTTTCATTTCTTTCTCATGGCAAACTGGAGTGAGGAGCTCCTGGGATGGGTCAGGCCTGTCGCTGGCCCCTTTGTGGCCCTAGCAGAAAGCGCTCTAATTGTTGTCTCTTGTTTGTTTGGAGACAGGCTGTGTTATTCTGTGACCTGTTGCTGGCCTCAAACTCACTATGTAGCTGAGTCTGTCTGTCTCTGACTTTTGATCTTTCTGCCTCATCGGCTGAAGGCTGGAACTACAGCTGCCCATCCCCACTTTGAACCTTAATCTGTGTCCCTGTGTACGGCTGGAGATGTGGCTCCGTTTGCAGAGTGTTTACTTAGCACCCCTGGAGTCCTGAGCTTGGTCCTCTGCACCACATAACCTGGCAATGATATCACAGAGGCAGGAGTGTCAGGAGATCAAGGTCACCCTCGACTATGTACCAAGTTCAAGGCCAGCCTGAGTTACATGAAACCCCATCTAAAAAAAAGTTGGCCCCAAACCTGACTGACCCTCAAAGCTGTTTTGTTCCCTCACTGTGTCCTCTCTTCAGTCTGGGGGTGAATAGTATGAATTATCCCACTGACAAATGGGGAAACGGAGGACCAGAGAGACTGAGTAACTCTACTGAGGCAACACAGGATGGAGCAGGACCCCAAATCTGTTTGGCTGCTGTCCTTCATCAGCACCTCGATGTCAAGAGGCTTCCTGTTCCTCAGCCTTCCAACTCCAGGCAATGAAGTGGTTGCTTCTGCTAAGCTGGAACCGACTGGCCCTATGAAGCTGATCATGTGTCTCATACCTCAGTTTGCCCCATTTTAGGAGCAGGGATTGTAAATCAGGGATGGCAGTACCCCACCTCACAAGGTTGTTGTGACATCAGTTGGGCTAACACACAGAAAACCCAGCACACAGTCGAATGTGGTGGCATTTGTTATCCAGCACTTGCGAGGCTAAGCCACGAGAACCTTGAGCTTGAGGGCTGCTTGGGCTACAAAATGAGTCCTGGGCCAATCTCAAAGGCAAACAAGCAAGAAAAAGAACAACACACACACACACACACACACACGGGGCATGGGAAGGACCAGGGTGTTAGGTGGGTTGTGTGTGAGTTACAAATTTTTCTCATTTAGCAGAGGGAATCTGGCTTAGTTTCTAAAAGGAGGGAAACACCCAGTTATCCACAAATTCTTGAATTCCAACCTCCAAGGAGAGTACGCAGAACAATACGGAGGGGCCCTGAGCCAGCATCTTGGGGCTATAAGTTAGTCACGAAAACCACAGTCAAGCTTTAGAACGAAGCTCGATAGATTTGATGTGGAAGAGAGAGGTGGCATTAGTGTTTGTATCCAGTCTTGGGTTTCATAGAGTTTATTACAGGGATCTTCCGGAGGAGGTCTGGCTTTGGGGCAGGGCAGCTGTCCTACCGATGGTGACCAGCAGGGGGAGCGGCTAGCCTGGTGCTGGCCTGGTGGTGCTTTGGTGAGTGGGTGGACCACACCCTCCAAGAGAAGGGGCTGGCCAGGAACAGCGATGATATCCCCCATCCCCCAGTGGCTTCTCCTCTTAGCCCTCCCATCTGCAGTTTGCAGAGCCATCTGCTCTCCACCCTGGGGACATCCTTCCCACTCTCCCCAACTGGGGTTGAGTGGGGACTCTGTTGGTCGGGAGTGCCTAGGGTGGCAGCCGCGGCAGCCCCGCCCCCTCAAAGGCCATTCAATTCTTTTCCTGGGCCTTTTCTTCTGATGGCCTCTGACCTCCTCCTTCCTACCCTTCTGCTAGGCACATCCCAGGCCACAGCAAGTGAGACCAGCGTGGGAGGACACCCAGAAAGTACTGGAAACTTGAAACAGGGCAGGGAGGTGAGAGTTAGGACAGTCAGACAGACAGACCGTCACACACACACACACACACACACACACACACACACACACACACACACACACACACACCAGAGACCTAAAGGTCAAACCAGAGAGACAAAGACAGAAAGGCAGAGATCACAGAGGGTGGGTAACAGAATAATAGAAAGATAGGGAGAGAAAGATATTGATAGAAAAACCCACACTCCAGATACAGGAAGAGAGGCACAGGCTGGAGGAGGGAACAAGGCCAGCCAGCCACAGGACAACCAAGTCAGTAGCAGGATGGAGGGGCATCCCACGGAGATGTAGTGGTTCAGGTCTGGCAGGGTGGGGACAGAGGGAGCCTAGGCTGGGGCAGGGGCATGGGAGGGGTGGGCATCTTATTGTTCCTGTTGGCCTGGGCTGGGGCAGGAGTGGCCTGGAGTCCCCCCAAGGGAAAGTGCCCTCCACGCTGCTCCTGCTCCAAGGAGAACACGCTGTGTGAGGGCTCCCCCGAGCTGCCTGAGAGCTTCTCCACCACGCTCCTGTCACTGTGAGTGCCAGACCCTGTGTGGGCCGAAAGGGAGGGAGGAGACCTGAGACTCCAGGATTTGGGGTGGGGTGCCGAGGTCTCTCAGAATCTTGGACACCAAAGAATTCCAGGCTGTCTGAAAGATTTGGAAAGGTGCAGGCTGGGAGGGGCGCTTCCCGAAAGCAAGGGGGAGCAGTGGCAGCACTTATCCAGGGGCTGGATGCTGCCAGGGACCTTGGCCATGTGTGGGGGGAAATAGGAGACACCCCAGGCCAACATGGCAGGCCAAGGCCTCTGATTTGAGAGAGGAGAATTGCAATGGTTTCTGCTCACTAATCTCTGACCATGTCCCCAGCTCTCTTGTCAGGATGGGGGTCTCCCGGCTGAAGGCTGGCAGCTTCTCAAAGATGCCATCATTGCACCTGCTGTGAGTGTGGCCTGGCTGGGCTCACAACACACTGCCTAAGAGAATAGGTTTTCTTGCCTGGGGATGGGAGGCTGTGTGCATGCATGCACTTGTGTGTTTGTGTGTGTGTGTGTGTGTGTGTGTATACACATGCGTGCATGTGTATGGTGTGTGTGCACGTGTGTGTATGTGTGTGTGCATGTATTTTTGGGGTGTGTTGTGCTCATGCATGTGCACGTGCACATGTGTGTGTATGTGTGCGAGAATGTGTGTGGTGTGTGTGCATACATGTGTGTGGGATGTGTGCACATGTGTGTGCATGCATGTGGGATGTGTGTGCACTCATGTATGTGTGTGTATTCTCACACATATATACATGGGGCTTTTCAGACATCTGTGAGAACGTCTGTGCATCATGCGTGTTTATGGAGGCACCCGTGTCTGTTCAGATAGCCCCACTCTTGTGTGTGTGCCTTTGGGTTGGATGGGACTAAAGGTACAGTCAGATACAGGTCTGCAACTCTGACAACACTGCCTTGTCCTCCCTCAGCCTCTTCACATCCAATACCTTCTCTGTAATTGAGGGTGACGCCTTCATCGGCCTGTCCTACCTGCAGTACCTGTGAGTATAGCCAGAGGCTGGGAAGGGTGGGCTTGGAGGTGTGGGAGAGCCTCTCTGTGACTCCCAGAGGAAATGGGAAGGAGGGAGGTGGTTTGCAGGCGGAGGCATCTGGACAATGGCAGGCTCCTAGGAGGAAGTCTGAAGTGTGGGCAGCTCAGGTCGGAAGTAAATCTCACCACGGTGTATTTCAAGAGTTGCAAAGAAAGCTGAACCTGGTGCCTCAGGCCTGCAATCCCAGCTTTTTTAGGAGGTCGAGGCAGGAGGATGGCTAATTCAAGGCCTGCTTGGGACCTATCTCATCAAGAATAAGAAATAAAACAAACTAAAAGACTAGAAGTGTATCTCAGGAGAAGGTGCTTGCCTCGCATGTGTGAGACCCCAGGTTTCAGTTCTAGCCTGGAAAACCAAGAATCAACAAAGGACCTACGGAACCAGACTCCATTGTCTTGATGCAGGGCCACCCCAGGAAGGCAGTGTACAGAGAGGTCAGCAGCAGCAAACATGACAAATTACTGGGACACCACTTATGCACTGACTGTATGACAGTGGGGGATGTCAAGGCTGGACCAGATGGCAGAGGGGGTGACTGTAGGTGTCGCTGGTGTGGATGATGGTCTGTAAGGGGTGTCTCCGGTAACTGACAGAGGAGAAATGGTGGTTATATTGCTACTGATGAACTGGGAGGGACGTCGACCAAAATGGCTGCCACAATAGTGTTGGTGTTATTAGAAATACAAAGTGTATGGGGCTGGTGCTTGTTCATGTTATAAGTGTAGAGGTATGTGTTATGGTATGTGTTGATGTTAGTCATGGCTATGGATGGAATGTGGGTCGTTTTCTAGGTTTGTGTTTTGCCCCCCCCCCTTTTTTTATTTGTTTGTGATGTTTGTTTTGTGGTGCTGGGAATGAAAACTGGGCAAGATGGGAAAGTAGTTCCATATCCCTCACTGGGGCATTTGGGGCAGGTGCTCTACCACTGAGCCATCCCCTCAGCCTCTCACTGGGGGATTCTAGGCAGGGGCTTTACCGCTGAGCCACGCCCCCAGCCTCTCACTGGGGGATTCTAGGCAGGGGCTCTACCGCTGAGCCACGCCCCCAGCCCCTCACTGGGGGATTCTAGGCAGGGGCTCTACCACTGAGCCACGCCCCCAGCCTCTCACTGGGGGATTCTAGGCAGGGGCTCTACCACTGAGCCACGCCCCTAGCCCCTCACTTGGGGATTCTAGGCAGGGGCTCTACCACTGAGCCACGCCCCCAGCCCCTCCCTGGGAGATTCTAGGCAGGGGCTCTACCACTGAGCCACGCCCCCAGCCCCTCCCTCACTGGGAAATTCTAGGCAGGGGCTCTATCTCTGAGTCATCCCCCAGGTGGCATGCTTTTAAAAAATATTTTAAAATTGCATTTATTCTTGGGGTAGAATCACAGTGCATGTGCCATGGCCCAAGTCAAGGCAATCAGCAGCAGTAGATTCTCTCCTTCTACTACGTGGACCCCAGGAATCAAACCTAGGGCAAAACTGCCTCTACTCGCTGAGCTGTGCCTCAGCCCTGCCGTTAGCGTTGATGATGATGCTGGCTCTGGGTTTACCAAGGACGATGAAACTCCTTCTGCTGGTATCCATGAAAACCGTGGCCGTACCAGTGGTTATGGTGTGAATGTTGGTGGTGATGGTGATGCTGCGATGCTGCCGGTGCCCGCTGAGGTTTGTAACAATGGTGGCAGTGTTGATGTCATGGCAGTCATCTTGGTTCTGGTCATGAAGGTGTGATACTGGGGACACTGCCTGTGTTGTTGGTGTGGGAGATGGTAGTGCGTGTTGATGGAGCAAGATGACAGCATGGTGCTGGGGTTAATGGCATTAGTGGTACTGAGCTGAGCGATGATGAGAGGCACATATGCAGGGGAAGCCTGCAGTAGCGTTGAGCATACCTGGTGCCACTGGTGCCTGGTGGTGGTGGTGGTGATGGTGGCTGTGTCTATGCTAAGCTTGAAAATGACCAAAGAGCCAAGACCTTGGCTACTGTGAGAGTGGCCCTGGTTCCTTGTGGTCACACAGGGTGGGAGAGGGCAAACCAGCCTTGCAGTGGCTTCCTAGGGCCAGTTTGTCCAGCTCTGTGGGCCTCACCCTCACCCTGCTCTCTCCACAGATTCATTGAGGACAACAAGATCGGCTCCATCTCCAAGAACGCCCTGAGGGGACTTCGCTCACTCACCCACCTGTGTGTATCTCCACAGTCCAGCCCTCTACCATAGGCAGCCCCACCCACCCGCAAGGCCATAGCATCTCCTGGCCCTGGCTGACACTCTTTCTTCTCCCCTCTCCATCAGAAGCCTGGCCAACAACCACCTCGAGGCTCTACCCAGATTCCTGTTCCGAGGCTTGGAGACTCTGACTCATGTGTGAGTTCGGTCTCAGGGGGATGGGAGTGTGAGGCTTGGGAATGCTTTTAGGGGGGAGATCTGGGCTTTCTTGGGTAGATCATGTGACTATGATTCTTTTATACTTGGTTGTCATCTGAGGGTGCCATCCTCGACCCTCAGATGACTCGGCCCCTAAACCACAGAAACCAGGTCACAGCTTTCCTCCTGGATTCTCACCCCAGGGACCTCCGTGGTAACCCGTTCCAGTGCGACTGCAGAGTCCTTTGGTTGCTACAGTGGACGCCTACGGTGAATGCCAGTGTGGGCATGGGGGCCTGTGCAGGTCCCCCTACCGTTGCTCAGATACAGCTGAGTCACCTGGACCCTAAGAAGTTCAAGTGTAGAGCCACAGGTGAAGGCTTCCTGCCCCTCCCCAAATCCCAGGGGTGGGAGGGATGACAGGCCCCCAGATAGAAGATGGTGGAGAAGGTAGCCACGAGGCTGAGGAGGTAAATTCCTGTGCCTCCGTTTGCTCCTTTGTAAAGCAGTAATCCTAGATCTCTGAGAGGGGGTCAATACTGGGCCAGACTTTATCTCTTTTTGTTAGGATCTCAATTCACAGACAAGGTTGGCATTGAACTTGTGATCCTCCTGCCTCTGTCACCTTCTGTGTGCTGGAGTTGCAAGCATGAACATCACACTTGGTCTTTGCACAGCTTTTGAAGCCGGTCCTGGGACAAGAGGCTATTTTTTATTGTCGTTGTTGTTGTTTTTGTTATATGTATGTGTGTATGCCTGTGTACGGGTGTGTGCATTCAAATGCAGCTGCTCTTAAAGGCCAGAGGTGTTGAATTTCTTGGAATTGGAGTTATAGACAGCTGCAAACTGTTCTGACTGGAACCGAACTCCATTTCTGTGCGAGAACAGAAGTGCTCTTAACCCGGAGCCATCTCTCTAGCCCATACTGGTTGCTACTTTTGTTTTGTTTTCAGAGACAGTGTTTCACTATGTAGCTCAAGCTGGCCTCAACACTTGCAGCAATCCTCTGGTCTCAGCCTCCCATGCATGGGTGGGGTGGGGGGAGGGGGTTGGTAGGCATGCACCGTCACACAACCTTACAAGAGGCTGTAAGCATCCACTTCTGGGAATCCCTCTTTTGCACCCGTTCAGTGCCGGGAGCTAAGGGGGTACCTCCCCTCCTTCTTCCCTGAAGCTTGCCTTCTTTTTGCCTTTCCAGGAACATATAGAATATATTGTTACACTTTTCTGAGTGTTGAGTCCTGCAGGAGGACCACAGTAACTTGGATGCCCCTGGGTCTTGCCCTCCCTGAGGTTACTGTTCAGGAAAAGTCAGGGAACCCAAACAGTCCAGAAATGATCTCTCCAAAATGGACAGGTGTGGGCAGAGGCTAGGGACAGGGTTAGGATATGCAGGCAGTGGGTGGTGTGGGAGTTAGAAGCACCTGTAAAGCATCAGGTCAGAACTGGAGAAGGAAGCCCAGAGCTTGGACTAGAGAATCGAGGAAGGGCTTAAACATCAGTTGACGCACGCCTTTAATCCCAGCACTCAGGAGGCAGAGGCAGGCGGATTTCTGAGTTCGAGGCCAGCCTGGTCTACAGAGTGAGTTCCAGGACAGCCAGAGTAACACAGAGAAACCCTGTCTCGAAAAAAAGAAAAAAAGAAAGAAAGAAAAAAACCATCAGGTGACACTTTTTTTTTAATTGGATGTGTCGAGGGGCTGCATATGCACCACGGCACATGTGCAGAGGACAGACACTCTCATTCCATCTTATGGGTTCTGGGACTGAACTCAACTCCATCAGACTTGGTGGTAAGTGCCCTTACCCACTGAGCCATCTCAGCAGCCCAGAAAGGGACATGACTTAAAGGAAAATTTAAGAAGATTCTGCAGAGCATGGTGGTTCATGCTTGTAATCTCAGCACTAGAAGGGCTGAGGCTGGAGGATTGTGAACTTGAGGCCAGCTTGAGCTACATAGTAAAGTTCTCAAGAGGGGGTGGGTGTGGAGGGAGAGAGAAGAAGAAAGATGAGAGAGATTCCTTTTGTGTGACTGTCTCTGGTGGTGATACACACCTCTAATCCCAGCACTCAGGGAGGCAGAGAAAGGCAAATCTCTGTGAGTTCAAGCCCAGCCTGGTCTACAGAGTGAGTTCCAGGACAGCCAGGGCTATACAGAGAAACCCTGACTCACCCCTGCCACCCAAAAGAATTTTCTAGGCTAGTAGTTCAGTAGGCAAGAGCACTTGCTACCAAGCTTGATGACCTGGATTCAATGCCCAGAACCCATGTGATGGAAGGAAAGAACCAGCTCTCACACGTGTGCCCTCTGACCACACATGCATCCTGCATGCAGCCCCACACATGAACACAAATGGAACCAGATGAGCTGTCTGCATGGGTGGGGTAGCCCCTAGTTGATGCCTTTGTTTTCATGGTTCAAGCCAGGTTGGGACATCTTTGTACTTTCGGGTGTGGCAAAAGGGAGGCAAGGGAGGCTAGGTCAAGGACATTATGTTCACACAGTGAGGCCAACATCACACTTCGTGTCTCGGTGTGTGTGAACTTGATCATGAGATCTTGGGAGTAGGTTAGTAGGAGTGCTGGAACATTCTAACTAGGCTGCCCAGTGGTCATCTCTCTGCTTCATGGAAAAAGTGGTGTGTGTGTGTGTGTGTGTGTGTGTGTGTGTGTGTGTGTGTGTGTATGAGAGAGAAACAGAGAAACAGAGACTAAAGATTAAACTAAGAGCCTTCCACATGATAGGCAAGCATTCTACCACTGAGCCACACCCCCAGCCCCTCACTGGGGGATTCTAGGCAGGAACTCTATCACGGAGCCATGCCCCCAGCCCCCTCATTGGGGAATTCTAGGCAGGGGCTCTACCACTGAGGAACTCTGGTCCCGGGAATCTACCATTGAGCTGCATACATCTACAGCCTCCTTTTACTTTATTTTAAATAGGGTCTCTATTAAGTTGCCTTGACTCCTGTATCCCATACAGGCCTTGAGCCATCAGTCTTCAGGCCTCATTCTCTTGAGCGGCTGGGTTAGCAGACTTGTCTTTAGTGCCCCAGCTCCTGTTGGGAAGAATGAAGGTTATTGATAGATGGCTGCCTGGCTTACTGAACCTCACATTCTCATGGTAACAGTGTAGCTCACAGAAATGCTGTTGTAAAGTTTAGTTGAGTGACTAAACATGTCATTTGCTTTGTTTTGTGTTTTTGAGACAGGGTCACACTATGTAGCCCAGGCTACCAGCAACCAGAGATCCTCCTGCCTCAGCTTCCCAAGGCTATGATCACGAGCATGTGCCACAACATCTAACTAAAACAGTTTCCGAGGGATGATTTGATGACTCCACACAGCGTTTGAAAAGAAAGATGTTCGAGTTTTGAGAGTTAACACATCTATAGAGTGAAAGGTTCCCTTCTCTAGGTCCCTATGTGTTCTCTAGGTCCCCATGCATTCTCTAGGTCCCTATGCGGAGAACACGA
This sequence comes from Mus minutoides, assembly GCA_902729485.2. Taxonomy (NCBI): domain Eukaryota; kingdom Metazoa; phylum Chordata; class Mammalia; order Rodentia; family Muridae; genus Mus; species Mus minutoides. The sequence continues at coordinate 1,494,849 of LR749657.1, forward strand.
TCCATTCTGATTTCAAAGATATGCTAACCAAAGTTCAGCAATGTGGTCCCCTGCCCACCCCTAGGCACCCCTGACTCTCTTGCTGCCCCTAGAACTGTCCTGGCTCCAGACTGTTGGGGAGTCGGCACTGAGCGTGGAGTCCTTCTCCTATCAGGGGGAACCTCACATGGTCCTGGCCCAGCCCTTCGCTGGCCGTTGCCTGATCCTGGTGTGGGACTACAGCCTGCAACGCTTCAGGCCTGAGGAGGAGCTGTCTGGTGAGCTCCCCTCCTGCCCAGGCCTGTTCCCTCCTACCCCAGGCCGCCACTGAGCCTGACTGTGTCCCACTCTCCCTTACAGCGCCCTCAGTGGTGTCCTGCAAGCCTCTGGTGCTGGGCCCACGTCTCTTCATATTGGCTGCCCGCCTGTGGGGAGGCTCACAGCTGTGGTCGCGGTCCAGCCCCGACCTGCGTCTGACCCCTGTGCAGGTCCTAGCCCCTCAAAGGCTGCTGCGACCCAATGATGCCGAGCTCCTCTGGCTGGATGGGCAGCCCTGCTTCGTAGTGGCTGATGCCTCCAAGGCTGGCAGCACCACGCTGCTGTGTCGTGATGGGCCGGGCTTCTACCCACGCCAGAGCCTGCACGCCTGGCACCGCGATACCGATGCGGAGGCCCTGGAGCTGGATGGCCGACCACATCTGCTGCTTGCTTCAGCCTCCCAGAGGCCTGTGCTCTTTCACTGGGTTGGTGGCCGCTTCGAGAGGCGCACAGACATCCCAGAGGCAGAAGACGTCTATGCCACAAAACACTTTCAGGCTGGAGGAGACGTGTTCCTGTGCCTGACGCGATACATTGGGGACTCCATGGTAAGGCCGGGGACAGGCAGTGGAAGCCAGGCCTGATCCCACCAGCTGAACCCTCATTTAGCAGGGTGCTGGACCTCACTTCAGCATGCCCCCTCACTGGTGAATTCCAGGAATGGGTTCTACCACTGAGTCTCACCCACAACTAATCCATGATGAATTCTGGGCAAGCAAGCCTCACTAAGCCATGCCCCAGCCCCATTCTAGTGAATTCTGGGCTTAAGCACTGCAGCTGAGCCAGGCTCCCAACCCTCACTGGTGATTCTAAGAAAGAGCTTACCTGCTAAACTACAGCCCTTGGGTTTATGAGGCAGAGACTCAGCTAGGATCTTAATACATAGTCCAGGCTGGCTCCAAGCCAACATGACCTGCTCCAAGATTCTGAATTTACTCTGTTAAGCTTGGCCCTGTCTTTAGAACATTCTAGGATGTTAACTCCATCTACACCCTTCCTGTCAGGACAGGTTGAGCTAGTGTTAAGTCCTTCTCATCGTCTCCAGGATTATTTTTTCAGGCACAGTCAGGGACAGACCCCCCACCCCACAACTCAGTTATTCAAGAGGTCTCCAGGAGGGAGCAATGGAGACTAGAATGTGATCGGGGATCAGATACGAGAGTTGAAAAGGTGGAAGCTGGGTCAAGATGTAGTCAGAGCAGATGGGATAAACACATAACATATGACACGTAAGACCGGCAGACCATTGCTGGGCATTCTGTGTGGCGTGTGAGGCAGAGAAAAAGGTCTACAACAATGCCCTCTCCAAGCGCACAAATGTTACCTGTAAGTTAAGAAAGTTGCTGGGCATAGTGTTGGTGTCACAGAGGCCTGTCATCTCAGCACCAGGGAGGCTGAGGCAGAAAGATCAGTCAGTGCCAGGCAAGCAAGGCTCTCGAAAAGGGGATGGGGCTACGGGTAAACTGAGAACCTACAGACTCGTGTTCCCAGTCCACCAGAGCATCCAGGATGACAGGCAGGCTCCATGTCTCATGACCCAGGGTGTAACTACTTCCAAATCCTGCAGGTCATGCGCTGGGACGGCTCCATGTTCCGACTGTTACAGCAACTTCCGTCCCGCGGGTCCCACATCTTCCAGCCACTACTAATTGCCAATGACCAGTTGGCCATCATGGGCAGCGACTTCGCCTTCAGCCAAGTCTTCCGCTTTGAGCCCGATAAAGGGATCCTGGAGCCACTACAGGAGCTGGGCCCACCGGCCTTGGTGGCCCCTCGAGCTTTTGCCCAAGTCACCGTAGCAGGAAGACGCTTTCTGTTTGCAGCGTGCTTCAAGGGCCCCACGCAGATCTACCAGCACCACGAGTTGGATCTCAGTGCCTGAGGCTGGGAAGGACCCTGGAAGTGGCTGTGGGGCTGGCACGGGCTTTCTGGGATATCTGGGTAACCTCTCCAGCCTGGCCTTCTGGCTGTCACAGTCAGTCCTGTGTGACACAGGCCACTAGCAAAGGGCATCTGCCTGAGTTAGGCTTAGCCCACCTTTTGGAGGATCAGTACCTTAGGGACAAGTGGAAGGTGGCTTTACTCCCAGCTATGTTTAGGGCCCCTCCAGTCTAAAGCCACATTTTGTCTGAGGACAGATGCTCTCATAGACAACGTCTTGGGAGTTCAGCCTGGAACACAGCTTGGAGCTGGGGTACAGAAACCAAAAGGGCAATCTGCTGAGCTCCAAGGGGTCTGGACACCCCGCCCTCAAAGTCCCCTTGGTCCTGCTCCATATAAAGTACCAAGAGAGAGCATTCCTTTCCACTTAAACCCAATCTGGCCATTGGCTTTCGTGGAGGAATACGCATCTCTGTGATGTCACGGTTGCCGGGCAGTTTCTTGGCCCGGTACTTTGCTGCCTGTGCGCATGTTTGCTTCCAAAGGCTGAATGCTTGTATGCGTGCACAGTAAAAGTAAAGCAGAAAAGATGAGCATGGAGGCGTCACAGAGATCACTGGGTACCCCTTTCCAGAATGTGACAGGGTCAAGAACAGAGAGTATTCAAGGTCAATCAATGCCCTGTGCACCCGACTTGCCTGCTCTGTGGGCTCAAGGCAGGAGCTTCTTGTTGAGTGGCAGGTGATGACTTTGGATGGGATCCTGGATAGGAATTTTGTTTTGAAAGGTTTTAGGCATTTTCTAGGGTGGCACATGGGCATCATTCTGGAGGCCCTGATGGATACAAAGGCGTCTCAAGAGAGCTAGGGGTCACTGGAGGTTCTCACACTGTGTGGTCACTGTAGAGTATCCGTGGTGTCCTAGGAAATTACAGGTCTTACAGGGACAGCAGGTGAATGGAAAGGTCTGGTGATAAAGTCGGGTCCTCTCAACATGAACGAGGAGACCAGTGTAGGGGTGAGGGTGTGGCTAAAATATGTGCACGGCCCCAACATGGTGTGATGACCCTATTATATAGTTATTCTCAGTGTCAACAAGTGTACCCACACTGCATGCTACTAGGGCTCCTTTTCACTCCCAGAAGTGTCCCTAGTTTGCCACTGGAATTTGAGTGGCACAGAAGGCTGCCCATGGAGGGAAGGGGCAAATCCCATGCCCACCATAAGGGCATGATGTGCAGGTCTAAGCGAGATTCAGCCACCAGCTCCTGCAGGCCAGTGCCTGCCCACCTCCCTGCCACCCGCAGCCTCATTCCAAGCTTCACACAGAGTCTCTGGCACCTGCGTATGATGTGAAATCATTTTATATTAAAAACTGAACGAAGGGCCTGCTACCACAAGGGGTGAGATGAGGTTCAGGGAAGGCAGTGCCAGGAGAGGAGGGAACCAGCCAGCTCGGAGTTCAAGCCCACCTCCAGAGCCAGGACCTGTGCTCTTTTAACTGGTCCATCTTCAGCAGTTGTGAGCAGAGCCTGGTAGAGGGAATGGGGTCAGTTTGCGAGAGTCTCCCCGTTCCTTCTCTCCGATGCAGGCACGCACCCGCTCCGGCTTTCACTCATGACTGTTACCCCCGAGTGCACCCCCAACCATCCTAAGTGTCATACCTGGTGTGATGAGAGGTGGCCCTTCTCCTGGGCGGTGACTAAGGAAATAAATGAGATAATGTCTGAATAAATCGTCTTCTGTCTACCCTCTCCCTCAGGGCTAAAGGAGTCTCAGGCTGCCCAGACAGGTTCTTGGCTGGTTTCCTACTGTATGTCTATGCAAAGCTAAACATGCCAATAAGGACCAAAGCTTTCTCAGGATGATTTGCCATGAATAAGCCCAGGAGGCCCCAGGGCTGAGCACCCAGGCCTAAGCACCAGACCTTGCACAAGGCTGAGTCTTTTTGAGCATTCCCAGAACCCATCTCACCTGGGTTTCTGTCTGAATTTGCATTTGCATTTGCCACCTATAGGAGAGAGACATGGTCAGAGGAAAGAACAGAAGCCCCTTCCCTGCTCCCTCCTTCCCAGAGCTCCCAAGTACTCACTCATAAGGACTATAATGCCCATGGCACAGAGAATCCCTGCACAGATGAGCCCGCCGACTCGGAGGCTGTGCCAATCTGAGAGGGAGACAAAGGGGACCTCACAGCTAGTCCAGCTCCTTCTTCCCTATCTCCCAACTCACTTGATGGCAGTAAAAGAGAAAAGCAAACCCAGGCCCTTTATGCAAGGATTGCAGCTCATATCCAAGCAAACAAGAAATCTCATGTCCATCCAGGGGGGAAAGGACCAGGATGGGAAGTCAAGGGGGTTGTCGTTAGAGAGAGTGATCAGCCAAGGGCTCTCTGAGGAGGTCCTGTTGGATCAGAGATCTGCAGCAAGGCAGAGGTGGCCCTGGAAATATGGAAGAAAATGGTCCAGGAAGAAGGACCAGTAGGTGCTAAAGTCCTGAGCTGGAACAGGCATGAGGGCCAGGGTTTCTTGTGAAATGGACTCAGGTCGTGTCTGTGCCTGTCTTGTATTTCTCCGCAAAGCTGATACCTTTCACCTAACCTGGGTGCTCAGTGACCCAACTCAAAATCTCTCCTATCCTGGTCCCTGGGTCACTGTCAGTCATCCTCCCATGGCACAAAATACTGAGCAGGATGGGGAAGAATGGAAGAGAGGACTCAGTACTTACCGTAGTAGAAAGGGTCATTTTTATCTGCAAAGAGAAAGGACACACACATGAATCTAAGACAGTAGGGGGTCTTGGGAAAGTGGGGTAGGGAGTGGGCTTTGACTCACTTTCAGGGTCACTGGCATCCAAAGTAGGCAGGCCTGCAGGGGACAAGAAAGAACAGGTTATGACTAAGGTGGACTTAGCAGAGCCCTCAGCAGGATCTATGGAGGTTCCCTGCCTATGAGAAATGTTCCATGGGAGGACAGCCCCACCTCACAGTGCACAGGATTTAACCTCTGGCTGGTTCCATCTGGAGGTGGGCCTTCGTGGAGATACAGGCTTGCACCTTCCTGGAGTTATGGGCTCGCCCACCCACCCCCACCCCTGAGACTTGCCACCAGAAACATTGTTTCCAGCCTCGGGGCGGGGCCGGGCCACGCCTCCTGCAGAAGCCGGCTTTTCAAGACAGCAGATGGCTCCTGTTCCCAGGGCTGTTTCTTTCACACCAGCACTGCTTACAAACTGCCTTTCTGGCCCCAGCATGGCTACATCCCACAGTTAGAGGGTCTTCTGACCTTTCCCCTTTGAAATGACTCACAGTCAGCCACTTGAGAGCAGTCCCATGTCCCTTCCCAGACAGAAGACTTCTTGTGCCCAAAGAATAGTAAAGTAAAAGGTGATCTAAAAGGGTGGGGGTGGGGGTGGCTGCCGGAGAGAGGTGGCTTAGTGGTTAAAGAGCAATGGCTGCTCTTGCAGAGGACCTAGGTTCAGTCTGTAGCACCCACACGATGGTTCACAACCATCTGTAACTCCAGTTGCATGGGATCGGACGCCCCCTTCTGGCTTCCACAGTTACCAAGCACAGACAGGCAAGCAAAACCATCATATCCATAAATAATTTAAAAAGAAAAAAAAAAGGTGGCTTGCTCCTCAGGAACGACACCCAAAGGTGTCCTTGTCTGCCACATGAATAAACACGCACATGCATGCACACACATGAACGCACACAGTCATGCACACGCAAAGAAGGGGGAGGGCGGGTAAGAAAGGAGAAAAGCATGCCAATAGCAAGGAGGAAGAACTCAATTCTGGCTGAAAGCTCATCTGGCTTCATTCCGGGCCTGAGTTCTGCTAACGGGAGAAAAACAATGCTTAATTCTATTTGGGCACACACGCTTGGAGTGTGCTCCACCCAGGCCCTGGTCAAACATTAACTCATTTAAGGCTCACAAAGCCCTATGACTAAGAGACATTCTTCTCTGTGTTTTCACAGATGGAGAAACTGAGGCATGGGGTACTCAGGTTACCTGCTCCATCACTGCTAGCCTCCCAGTGGGACTGCAGTGTAGGAAGGCCATGACACACAGCACAACAGTACTGGACTGAGCCTTTTACTTGGTGTCCTTAATGATTAAATGGCATCTCCCCAGTGGAGGGGGAGAGAAAGAGGGAGAAAGAGAGAGCGAGAGAGTGAGAGAGAGAGAGAGAGAGACTGCCCGCTGAGAGGCTCTGAGAAAAGGCAGTTTGGGGGCCAGATACTCACCTGCTAGAAGGACCAACAGGCTCAGAACAATCTCTTGCATGTCAAAGCGTTGACCTAGAGGAGTCCAGAGAACAGGCCTAACCTCAGCAGGGTGACCAGGATGTCAGGCGTTGTACCTCTGTCCCACCTGTTGCTCACCAGGAACACAGCCAAGGGTACACACAGGAAGGCTGGCAGTAAACCTGAAGCTCACTGGGCAGGAAGATAAGAAGCCCCAAAGTCAAGTGGGGGCTGGGTAAGCATTCAGGTTCCATGAAGGAACAGGTCCTATGTGCAAAGAGGCCGTTTTCCTGGCAGTGATAATTAGGTTTTACTGTGAATGGATTTTTCCTTGAGAGGAGGTAGAACAGTGTTTTGTTATGTCTAAGATGGCCTTGAATTTTGCCATCCCCCTGCCTCAGGTCTCCAAGGGCTAGGATTACAGGTGTGTACCATCAAATCCAGCTTGTTATCCCCATCTTACAGATGGGAAAACTGAGGCTCTGATACGAGAAAGTTGATGTCCTGGATGACTTGATTCAGAAAGCAGAATTTAAGCAATGCCTCTTTCCTTCCCAACTAGCTGTTCATAACTCAGAACTGTGAGGGCCCCGGGGTGTTTTGGGGAAGAGGGTGCCAGGAGCCAGGTGGCAGGAGGCCCGGGTTCTGGGAGTGGCTCCCACAGACAGCTTGGAGCCTGCCCAGCTCTGCCCACACACTGCAGGCTTCTAACTGAGGCCTGAGCTGACTCCCTGGGCTGCTGGGTGCGTGTGTGAGGGAAATAATGTCAAGATGGTAGGATATGTCCAGAGGGGATCCTGGCTGTCGTCTTACCTCCGTTTTCTGCCCCACCCCTGGGTCTGTCCCTTGAGACCCCACTGAGCGTTCTCTGCAGTCTCTGCTCAAGTCCAGTCTTTGCCCCCTACCCTAGCCCTCACTCTGCTCAGCCCCTGCTTACTCCCGCCCTAGCCCTGTCGGCAGCAAACACTACAGGTTCTCCAGCGAGGCTTAGCACAGAGCTCTTTCCATACAGCCCTGGCTGTGACCATCTGTCTTTTTATCACCCTGGAAGCCTGAAATAAAAGTTCTGCTGCCTGTGGACCTCCCCTGCTTGCCCTGCTCAACTGTCCTGAGCTCATAGGCACGTGTACACACACACACACACACACACACACACACACACACACACACTAACACACATTAACACTCATCCCCACAACCCACCTGCTGGACTCTGTCCAGTGACTTTACAGTGACTCCTCTCTTTAATCCCTAGCAGCTCCAATGTCACCCTTCAGAACTAACCTTTTTCACTCACACCAAAGCACATACTTGGGAATGGAGCCACCAGCCACCGATGGTGCAGGGGAGTCCCACATGCTCACACAGACATCGCCATCTCTCTGGGACCAATCCCAGAGGCCGAGAAATCCTTCAGCTTCTTTTAATCTAAATCAATGCTGCAGGCTTGTCATTCAAGTAACTAGGGAAGCTGAGGCAGGAGAAATTCTACTTCCAAGTCAACCTGGGATACAAGCTAAGTGCGAGGCCAGACTGAGCAATTTAGTGAGATATTGTCACAAAATAAAAAGTTTAAAAAAAAAAAAAGGATATAAGATGCAGCTCAGTGGTAGAGCCCCTGCCTAGAATCCCCAGTGAGGGGCTGGGGCGTGGCTCAGTGGTAGAGCCCTGCCTAGAATCCCCAGTGAGGGGCTGGAGGTGTGGTTCAATGGTAGAACCCCTGCCTAGGATCCCCCAGTGAGGTGCTAGCAATGGAGGCTTGCTTAGCCTGCTCTTCAGGCCCTGGACTTAATTAACGCTTATCACACACACACACACACACACACACACACACACACACACACACACCCATGCACACACATACTCTGGACCCATTAGTTTAGATTAGACATATATTTCTTGTAGTTGATTTGGGGACTATTTCTCAGCTGTCTAGGGCCCCAGCAAACTTTGGGGAGCTCCAGTAGTGATTTAGGGGTCCCAGCTATGGACGCTTGTGGTCTAAGGCGGCCCCCTGATACTCTGTCACACATGCGCGGGCTCCTGCTGAGTGCCCAGGCTATGTGGCCATTTTTCTCAGTTCCAGCCTGACTCCCTCCTATCGTCTTTTCAGCTTGAGGAAGCTGACACTGTCCTTATCCCAAACAGCCGTCATGTCACGTGGGGACTCATCCTAACGCTGCATGCTCTATCAACATGACTGCGGAATCTTATCTCTTACACTTCTCTCCCCAGACTCTTCCAAGGCCCCCAAAGGACCACAATCTCTCAGCAAACCAGAGTGGGAGGCAGAGCAGAGAGGACCAGCCTTGCCTGGGACGCTAAGCACCCCTCAGCTGCTTCCTGCCTGTTGCTAGTCAGAGAGCAGTTGCTGTCTCCTGCCTCCGTGTTCTCCCCTCCTCCAGGATGGTAGATGGTCATATCTGCGGGGGTAGGATGAATACACCCTTGTCATCCGAGTCCCCATCTTCTAACCAAGTCCCGCTTTACAGCTTCTCTGGAACAGACCTCTCTCTCCTGGGGCTCATTTATCTTCCTTGTGCCCTAATACCTGGCCACTCAGACACACACCTCCATCTGCTTCCTCCCCCCCAGGGCACTTAAATTACTCTCCGTCTACTCAGTTACCCCTAGACACCCCTCTACTCTCACCCACTGAGAAACCCTCAATCATGATATTACGATGTAATCACTTCCTGTACACACTCACATCTCAGATACTTCAGGTAAACCCAGACTTCTCATCTTCTCAGACCTTCCCCCAGGCTTCCCCAATCCCTCTATGAATATCAGGGGAGTCCCCCCTCCCAATTGTATAATCCAGTCCCACAGAGGTGAACCATCTGGGACAATCAGCTGACAGAGGAGGGTAGTCTCCTGTTCCCATAAAAGAATCTTTAAGCTGACGTTTTAGGGGTCTTTAACCCCAGTTTCTATGTAACAGATACAGTTAGAGAAGAGTTAGAGAGAGTGGGGGAGCAGAGACAATGGGCTCAGGGAGGAAGGGGCCCCCAGGGCCACTCACCTGAGTAGCTCAACAGGCTGAGAGGTGGTTCCGGGAGAAAGCAGAGTATGGACTCGACAAGAGGGGGCAGCCTTTATCCACACTGCCACGCCCTGAGCAAACCTGGGCAGGCAAGCACAAGTCAGGTCTCCCTGAGGCGAGGGATGCCCCCACTCCATTCCTCCCTTAAAGAGACAGTTCTACTCATTCTTTAACTATGGTAGCCTCAGGTAAAGTGGAAGGGGATCAGGGTGGGCTGAGGATTGGAGGAAAGAGAGCGTGTCTGATCTCCTAAACCTCAAAGGAGACTGGGAATGGGAAAGATTCTGGGGTCCTTAATGACAGACCACCATCTTCCTGGAACAATGCGGGAGAACATGGAACATACATGTAATCTGTTTCTGATTTAGGTTGTAAATCTTTATTTGTTTTCTTTATTTGTTTGAGACAAGGTCTCACTATGTAGCTCTGGCTGGCCTGGGAACTCACACTGCAGACCAGGCTGGACTTGATCTCATTGAGATTCACCCATCTGTCTTGCAGGCTGGGATTTAAGGCATGCACCACCAGTTGTGCTTTGGTTTGGGGATGCACCTGCTGGCATTTGTAGGGAACTAAAGCCCACTCTCCATTCTGCATTCTTTGTTGGCAGGGGTTAGTAAAAGACACTGACAAGGCCAAAGTTGTAATAGGAAGAAGACACTCAAGTGGTGGGTAGAAGTGGGGGGAAGGTCTGGTTCTTGGGGTTCATAGGCCAGGCCCCAGAAGACTGAAAACCGAACTGACTTTCAATGTTTTTCTCAGAAATGAGGAGATGATGGGTGGATGCTCCATCTACAGAGTGGGTGTGGGCATGGATGTGGATGTCAAAGTTGCCTTCCTCCACTGCAGATGAGTCCCCTGTACTCTACAAGCCCCCTCCCTTCCCTGTCCCCTGTCCAAATGGCACTCCTTCCGCCTGGGGTCTGTAAGGCTCCCACATGGTCCCTGCTGGAGGTGCCCCCTCCCCCCAAATTCTTCCTCCTTACACAGAAGAACTTTTGTCCGGGGTCTGGATGGAGAACAAGGCACCATTGAGTGGCTGGCAGAGGATTGGGGTCACCGGGAGGGGCAGGGCCAGGGCCAGGAAAGGGGTGGCTTCTATTCGGCCACCAGCTGGACTCCAGACGACCCCCAACACTGGTGAAGGCGGTAGGGTGGAGACCCAGAGGCACCAGGCTTGGGAGAGGCTGCTGTTGTGGGTGTAGTGAGGAGAGTTTAAGAGAACTTAGGGGCAAGGGTCTGTGCGGCAAGGAAAAGAACTCCCCACTTCTCATCAGGGCCTCCCTCCCTGATGTCGCTCACTTAACTATGATAGCCTGTGTTCCCTGTGGCAGCTCCTGATCTTCAGGCCCTAGCCAGGACAAGGCTTCCTGCCTCTCATAAAGGAGCGGACCCCTCCTTTAGGGCACTACCAAAACAAGAAGCACAGCTAGAGATAAAAACAGAGGAAGGACAGGCCTGGCAGGGTCGGGCCAGGCTTGGAGGGAAGAGAATCCCAGGTCCCCTTAGGGCATCCTTGTACCTAGCCACATCTTCCAGAAGCTTGACTGCCTCTGGGGAAAACAACGAAAACCCTTGGTGGTCCCAAGTGTAGGATAGTGTCTCCCTCTGCTGGACATCATAGAACTACATGCAACGGAGAGCAGGAGCTGGGTGGGGTGGGGATGGGAAAGCTTGGGTTTCTGTCCTTCATCCCTCCTGGGTGATGAACAGATTTTGAGGCAGGATGAGTGTGAGAATGACAATGTTGTCTAAGATAAGTGGCACCTTGTGGTCAGATGTAAGCAGATCTTCAGTCTCCTTGATAAGAGACCAAAGCTAGGGTGTGTGAGGTGTGTGTGTGGAGGGGGGGTGATGCCACTGTGGCGGAGAGACAGTGCACGTGTGTGGTGTGGAGTGGAGTGTGTGTGTGTGTGTGTGTGTGTGTGTGTACTTGTATAGGGATAAAATATCCCCAGAGAGTCACACCCATGTGGCGAGTGGACCTGGAAGAAGACAGAGGAGAGATTGGTAATTCCACTTGTACTTTGACATTTTGCCGACTGAGAATGTACTGTTTGTTAAAAAGCTTAAGTGAGGGGGCTGGCGAGAGGGCTCCACAGTTAGGAGTGCGAGCTGCTCTTGACGAGGACCTGAGTTGTGTTCCAGGAACTGCTTGTAACTCCAGCTCCCAGAGAGCCTATACCTCTGGCTTCTGAGTGCGCCTGCACACAGATGCAGCACACCCTCACAAGGAAACGTGGTTTAAAATAAACTTTAAGTATGTTTTAAAAGCTTGGATGAAACTGTTGAGGTGATAGGGCAGTCTGATACATACCTGTAATCCTAATATTTGGAAGGCTGAAGCCAAACGAGTTTGAGTCCAGCCTGGGCTACACAGCAAGTCATAGGTTAGCCTAGGATATGTTGCAAGATCCTATCTCAATTGTTTAACATATTAGATAAGATAAAATAGTAAACTAAAATGAGCGTACAATCATTTTTCAGTGTCTACACATATTGCCAGGATGCTTTTAATGCTTAGATATTCAAGTCCTTTATTTACAATGCTATAGTGTTTGCCCAGAACCTAGCCATGTCTGCTATGGATTTAAAATCACCTCCACAGTACTTATAATACTCAGTACAGTGGAAATGTTAGGCAGAGAGTTGTTACTCTGTATTCAACAATAGGAAGTTGTCCCAGCAATTGTGCCTGCCCAAGACTCTTGTCTACACAAGACAAGAGCCGCCCCACACATTTGTAGCGGGCACAAATGCAAGGTAAAAAGGTCAGACATCCTCAGGAGAGCACATTTTTTTCCCAGAGTACTTGTTACAGTTGATGGATTCCTCCCACACAGAACAGACAGGTGCAGAGGGATGATTATATGTACAATATATCCAATAACAACTTATATTAATATAGGTGACAAGGTTATTGGAAGTATCTTTGCTTCATGTTGCTTTATTTCATTTTTATTTATCTGTGTGCATGCGAGTGTGTGTGTGTGTGTGTGTGTGTGTGTGTGTGTGTGTGTGTGTGTATGTGCTTGTGTTCATGCATGTGCACAGTGCCTTCAGAAGCGAGAAGAGGGCATTGGATCCCCTGGAGCTGGAGTTTCAGGCTTTTGTGACCTGCCCACCATGGGCAATGGGAAAGAACTCAGGTCCTCTGCAAGAGCAGGAAGGGCTCCTAGCGCTAAGTCATCTGTTCAACAGCCTCCTGTTGCCTTTTTGAGGTCATTCGGTCTAGAGGTCACAGGTCCAACCTGTGTAGCCTGGGACAGGCTCTGATTTCTCAATATTGTGGGAATTCTAACTTAACGGGAGAAAAAACCAACCGCCCGTTTGGTCTCAGCATCACAACACTTTCAGGAATGCAGTGACAGTAGAGTCAAAGCTATGGGTATCAGTGAACTGGCCTCAGAGGTCATAGAGGATGGGTCACAGGCTCTTTCCAAGCCTCTCAAGGAACAGCTGTGTCCTCCAGGTCAAAAGAATGGAATCTACCTGCAGCCTTGGGTGGAGACATGACATTCTGCTCTGCTCCAAAGATTAGAGCATTACACATCATTGTCTCCTCCTACCCTGGCTTTCATCTTTCTTTCTTCTTTTCACCCACCCCACCCATCCCCACCTCATAGCTCAGGCTGTCCTGGAACTTACTCTATAGACAAGGCTGGCCTCAAACTCAGAGATTCTCCTGCTTGCCTCCTGAATGCTGGGACTGAAGGCATGTGCTATCCCCACTTGGCTCCAGCTTGCTTTTGCTGCCTTTACTGTCACTCTGACCAAAAGCAACTTAGGGGAGGAAACAGGTTATTTTAGCTTACAGTCCAGCATTGAGGGACATCAAAGCAGAAACTTGAAGCAGAAACCATGGAGGAATGTTGCTTGCTTAACTCACCCGCAGTCTCAAGCTTTGCTAGCCCTCCTATACAACCAAGGATCAACTGCCTAGGGAATGGTTTCACCCACAGTAGACTGAGTCCTCCTGCATCATTAAACAAATAAGACAATTCCCCTACAGACATGCCCACATGTCAGTCTGATCTAGGTAATTCCTCAACTGGGACTCCAATTTCCAGTGACTTTAGGCTACAGTTGAGTTGACAGTTAAAATTAACTAGGACAGCTCCCTTAAGAGTTAATCCAGCTGGGCCTGTCAATCACCTGGCTGGTTCATCCCTCGAAAGCAGATTTACTAAAACCCTGCTAAGGAGATGGGAGGAATAATTATCCCCTAAATGCAATGAAGTGCTTATCCTTCGCAGGAGTCCCTCCTCAGTGGGGATTCTTGAAAGGTTTCATTGTGAACACTGCAGCCTGACAGTTTTTCTAAGTTACAAAAACAAAACAAAAACTAACAAAAACATGCCTTTTTCTTTACTTACAATCTTTTTCTTTCACATACCTGTCACAAATCCTAAGCCTGCTTTCTTTCCCTGACACTTTGGGTTTTTTCTCCTTTTTCTGACGCTCGCCCTTTTCTTCCATGCAGCTGCCTGCAGGCCCCCACTGTCAGAGAGGTGGCTTTCTCTCCTCCTCTTCCTCTTCCTCCTCTTTCTCCTTCTCCTTCCCCGCCCCCATCTCCTTCCTCAAGCAGCTTTGGACAAGGTTAGCCTTGAACTCAAAGATCCCAGACTGCCTCCGCCTTCTGAGTTCAGCTCTAAATGCCCTTCCATCTTCTGCCAATGGGGCAACGAGATTAAAAAGGTTGCCAGAGGCTGGCACATACTTTTGAACTCCCTGGCCTTTAACTTCAGGTATTCTGGTAGGACAGCAGAAAATGGAACAAGACATTTGGTAACATTCTAGGCTATTTCAACAACAAGCTGTTTTTCCTGCTTCTCCTGGAAAGTCTGGGCTAGACCCAAGCTTGGCCTGGCAGCAACGGTTGGAATGAGGTTTTTCTCCCCAGGGCAGCCGGGTCCCATCTGTCCTGGGTTTTCAGGGAGGATTGTTCTAGCTCCAGACTGGCTCCTGACCCGAGGTGCATCTTCAGGGATGTCTGTACAGCCAGCACCTCCACAGGATGTCACTGGAGCCCTGGAAAAGAGGACATGTCTGCTCACAGTGAAAAAAAAAAAAGAAAAAAAAGAAGGAACTAATAATATGAGGTTTCCTCCCCTCCCCCAAAGGCCTTAGAAAAGTTAACTCACAAAAATGCCTGGGACTGGACATGGTCTGCATAGGCTATTATCTCAGCGCTGGGAAGGCTGAGACAGAAAGATGGAGAGTTCAAGACAGGCCTGTGCTATATAGCGAGACCATGTCCCTCCCCACCCTCCAAAATCAAACAGGTTAGGCAAGATGGTTCCGTGAGTAGAGGTGTTTGCTGCCAAGCCTGAAGACCCGAGTTCAAATCCTAGGCCCCTCATGGTGAAAGATGAGAACAGATTTCAAGGTGTCCTCTACACCCACACAAATATATAAACACACACACAATCAAACCTTCCCATAAAGGCAACAAGGACAGACAGACAAAGGGACGAACGATAACTACAGCAAAGACTCTATAGGGGGAACCTGGGAGAGGGTCTCTGGTATAAAAACCAAAGCCTGCCACCCACTTATAGGCTGGGGATAGTTAGAGAGCAAGGTGGGGAAGGGAACCAGAGATTTCTCTCTTAGCCTTCGGTTTGCCATTGCTAGGTGTAGGCAGAGAAAAGTGGTATGTGGTGAATTATAGAATTCTAGGTTTCTGATGAACACCTATCATGCCAGCCATTACTCAAAACCACAGTGCAGAAAGGCAAGCACTTAGGAAACCAGGGGCTGCCCTGCCAGCACTCAGGAGGCATAGGCGGGTGGATCTCCGTGAGTTTGAGGTTAGCCTGGTCTACACAGCAAACTCCAAGGTAACTTGTCTTCCAAGGGAGGGAATAAAACCAAGTATCTTTAGTTTGGAGGGAATTGTCACTGTTTAAGCAACGAGGCAGGGAGGGGGGCTTTCCAAAGTGGTGTGGCCTGGATGTCTTAACTCCATTCTATTAGGTAGGCACAGGGGTATGCAGCAGCTGCCACAGCTGTTCTCTGCCGAAGAGGCAGTGTCCTCATCAGGAGAGTCTTCGAGAAGAGGAGGAAGATGAGGAGGAGGAAGAAGGGGAAGGGGAGGAGAAGGCCCATCTTTAACACAAAAGAAGACTAACACACTGTGTGGAAACAAAGACATTTAGGCTGGAGTAACCTGGGCCAGTGAGATGGTTCCCTGGGGAAAAGGTGATTTCTGCCAAGCCTGGAGACCAGAGTTCAATCCCCAGCCCCACATGGTGGAAAGAAAGAAGTAACTACTACAAGTTGTCGTCTGATTTCCACAGCACGTGCACACACACACACACACACACACACACACACACACACACACACAGAAAGACTAAGTAATGTAAATGCATTTTTAAAAGAAGACTAGAATAACCTAAAAATTAAAAAGAGTTTAATTGAGAATAAGAAATTATATTTATGCGTGATCTATATATTAAATATACTTCTCTATATTAAATATCTTATGTATTGATTTCCCCCTCGATAAAAGCCTTTGTTCTCTCTTGCTCTCCCACTGTGTCTCACAGTCTGCTCAGGGATCAGTTCCCAGCCAGTGACCCCTGGCTACAAACTCTCCCTGTCCTGACTTAACCTCTTGCATATGTGGCCAGGGCCTGAGGCTGCGGGGAACATTGAGCGTGCAGCTCCTGGGGCTTGGCTGGTGCTGCCTCTTGGCAGCCTGTGCCCCACCTCAGCACTCCCAGTCGCTCTGAGCCTCCTGTACTGACCTCAGAGGCTAATCCTGAGCTCTGAGCAAGCCAGAGTGAGGCACACCCTGTTGTTGTTGACTATCTGGGCATTTTCAAGGGATTGTCTCAGTCACTGTGGCTCTGGGGCTAGCTGTGACTGGCTCAGCGACTTGTCACTTAGGGCCAAGTCCCACCGTGAAGGGAGGGGAAGAGCCAGGTCTTCTGTATAAGCAGTGAGATGACAGAGGACAACAGAGTTCCATTTAGCCCTGAGTGCCATGCCCCCAGACAGCTGGGTCAGAGGAGGACTGTTCTGGAAGCAGGCTCTTACCTCCAGCACCAACAACAGGGGTTGTCACCCAGACCCAGCGTCTTACCCCACCTCCCAACCCCGCTGACACGACAGCCTTTGCCTGGTACCCTGCTCCTGTCTGTAGCCCGAGTACTCTATCCTCAGCTACTGGCGGAAGAAACCTGTACTGCTGAGTCAGGTCCCATGGGCCTGCCCCAAAGGCACCGCCTTCCAGCTAAAAGCTGAGGCTTTAGTGTGGCCATGTACAAGTCCCGCATTCAGTCCCTTGTCATCTCTGGACCCTGTGATCTCCACTAACCAACTCAGCTCTGGTACACGAGGCCGTTCTGGTGTTCCGCTGTTTCTCCTCACACCTGACCAGCCACCCAGCCAGGTCCCCTACCCTTTGCGCGTCTGTCAGGGAAGCATCTTTCCTAACAGTCTACTCATTCTATCCCTCCTTCATTTTCATCTCCTGGATTCCACTCAGGTACCACTTTCCCAGTGAGGCCACTCAATCAATCATGGTGTGTGTGTGTGTGTGTGTGTGTGTGAGAGAGAGAGAGAGAGAGAGAGAGAGAGAGAGAGAGAGGCAGCGGGGGTTGATTGATTGTCTTCATCAGAAACTTAACTTTGTATCTTAAGCTCACAGATTCTGCTGGATTGGCTGTGGCTGGCCAGTGACCTCCGAGGGATGTTCTTTTCTTGTCTCTTCTTTCCCAGCTGAGATGGCAGGTGCTCACTGAGGCTCCCTGGGAGGCAGACAGATGAGAGGGGCCAGCTAAGGAAGACGATGAACCTCCAAGACGTTGAACCTCCAAGACTCTGACTTCCTTGCCTTCCTCCAGACCTGAGAGACTGCAGATGGCCGCTAAAACAAAGGTTTGGCTGGGGCTTTTTCCTTCTGCCAGTAGGATGGACCGGCTCAACAAGTTCAAGGCCAGACCAAGATAGTTTACACAAGAGTTGAGCCAAATCAGCCAGCCATTCTTTCTTCAAACCCACTGGCCCTAACTAAATTAAGGGAGAAAGACTCTTCAGTCTTAAAAAGTCCCAGGCCTCAGAGAGAGGCTTTGCAGAGGGCCCTTTTTCATGCCTGTCAACATTGCTCATGGAGACCATATGAAGGCATGAGATCCTGTAGAGCTAGAGTCAGAGATGACTGTGAGCCGCCATGTGGGTGCTGAGAATTGAACTGGGTCCTCTGGAAGAGAAGCCAGTGCTTTTAACCACGTGCCGTCTCTCCAGTCCCTGTTTTTGTTTTTCTTTTTCTCTTCTCTTCTCTTCTCTTCTCTTCTCTTCTCTTCTCTTCTCTTCTCTTCTCTTCTCTTCTCTTCTCTTCTCTTCTTTTCTTTTCCTGACAGACTCATACCATGCAGACCTTGTTGGCCTGGACTCACAGAGACCCTCCTGTCTCTTCCTCCAAGTGCTAGGATTAAAGACATGCTGGGTTCTGTTGTTCTAATAATGGGCCTGTGTGTGTATATGAATGCAAGTGCCCATGGGGTCTGGTGTTTCAGATCCCCTGGAATTGGAGTTACAGCTATTGTGAGTCACCTGGCACAGGTGCCAGGTCCTCTGGAAGAACAGCTTGTCACTGAGCCAGCTCTCCAACTCCATGCCTACTTTTTTGTTTTGTTTTGTTTTTTCTTATTGTTAGTTAAAATTTTTTATTTATTTATTTATTTTATGTATATGAGTACAGTGTTGCTCTCTTTAGACACACCAGAAGAGGGAATCAGATCCCATTACAGATGGTTGTGAGCCACTGAATGGTTGCTAGAAATTGAACTCAGGACCTCTAAACGAGCAGTCAGTGTTCTTAACCGCTGAGCCATCTCTCCAGCCCCTCTTAATTTGTTTGTCTAAATATGACTGTTAAAGTCAGAGCTCATATTCAAATAATAGAGCCATCTTCCCCAGGCCTTTAAAGCCACGTTCCTGCTTAAGACATCACTTCCTGGCACACAGTTTAGTATCTGACTGTTAACTGTGTCTCTCTTCCTTCTACAAGGGGCTGAGGAAGGGTGTGGCTGTCTCCTGAGCTGCCACCTGCCCCGTAGGAAGCATAGGTGTTTGAGAAGGCTCAGAAATTATTTCCTAGGCAGCCCAGAGCCACACTTGTGAATTACTGTGGTCCAGACCTATAGCACGTGACTCAAGCCTCCATCTTCCTGAAGCCAGGCACCTCGAAGAGAACACAGGGAGTCTGGTAAGTAAGGTGGAGAGGGAAGGGACTCACATCCAGGCAGCTCTGACACTTTCACCCTGGTCCTCAGTTTCCCCTTCTGTGCATCCGGGATAATAATAGCCAGTTCCCTGCAAGGCTGCCCTTTGGCTTCAATGAGGCTGTTGTGTGGGATACGGACAGCGTGACTAATTCTGGAAGCTGGTTCCCTTCCTGGAAGGGGGTGGAGTGGGAGGGGTGGGGCTGTAGGGGTTTTCAACAGTCAACAAAGAAACCCTTGTGGGCAGGGCCCTGCAGGGAGGAAAACAGCCAGCCCTGTGGGTCCTGGACAAAAGTCCCAGGTCTCAGTGAGGATTACTGGCGTGTTTACATTCTTTGAAGATTGTAACAAGAAATTCTGGTTTGAGGGAGAGGAAGACACTGTCTACCAACCAGAGAATGGATCTAATATTACTGAAGGCCACAGACCAAGAGAAAAGCTGAGAAACCAAGTTAGTACCTTGATCGAACCATGTCTGGTTCCTGATCTGGAATTTTCAACTACCGAATCTAAAATTTTGACTCATTTGGTTTTGTTTTAATGATGTTTACAGTTACTTGCACCCCTGAACAACCAAACTGGTATATGAGGGGTTCTGTGGACCCTCAATCTTTGCATTTTCACTAGGAGGCTTCTGACTTAGAGGTATAATGTATAGTTTTTCAGGAGTCTGAGCAATTGCATGATTTGGGCTTAAGTCAGCAGGCAAGTTTCTGAGCACTGTGATGCTTGCTTCAGCGAAGTCAGGGTTCCTTTTCTCTACAGACAGACGGGGTTCCACCAACACTGAACACTGTGGAGTGTTTGTCATGTTCTCTCTTAAAGCGCAGCAAGCAAGAGGACCCATGAGACAGGGGCCCAGGATTCAAGTATCTTCCCGCCAGTATGGTGAGGCGGGAGCACCTGGTTGTATGACAGGTGCCAAGAGAGGGTGTGTGGCCTTAAGAGTTCCACACCCCTACCCTGGTCTGCTAGAGGACAGGTGCTGCGGTAAGTACAGGCAGAAGGCCCACAGCAGTGGAAGGGCTCACACACCAGAAGGTGTCCGTGGGAATGTAGACTCATTCCCATGGGGCATCCATGCTGGACCGAGCCACTTAGACAAAACACAAGTCACGCTGACGGCTGTCCTGATATGGTTCCAGGCACCTATTCAGGTGCAGCTCAGCAGTAGATCTCTCACCTAACATGCAGTAGGTCTGGATTCAGTCCTCAGTGCTGCAAAAGTAAATGAGCAAAGCTGCACCTAATGTCACAATTAAAGGAGACAGACAGACAGACAGACTGAAAGACAGACAGGAACTCTGTGGGGCTGCATCCTGTGAGGCCTGTCTCTGGAAGACTCCACATGTCCTGCCAGCAGCTGGGAGATCACAGGGTCTCCTCAGCAGGGCTGCCTCCTGGCCTGCTTGCCTGCCTGTGTCCTGGCTCTCCCTGCAGGACTCTGTGCCCTGTTGGAAACAGTTAAGAGTCTCAGGCCCAAGTCCCAGACAGTTTTTATCCTGTCCCAGCGTGAGTACCCATCTATAGGTTCTACAGTCCATCTGTTTGACTTCAAATCTCAGCTCAGCCACCTGCACAGGTCTCCCAGGGTGCACCATGTGACACTATAGCCACTGGATCCAGTAGTCAGGGCAGCCCTGTGGCCTCAGGGGCTGAGAAACCACATGCTTCCCAGAATTATTTCATGCTCAAGTTTGATGTTACCTCGAGGGCTATGTAGCCTAGACTCGGCTCCTGTCCCCAACTTCCAAATGCTAGGCTGACAGGCCTTCACCCCTCCCTGAGCCCCACACTTTCACTTGGTTTAAAGAGTTACCCGTGCTTCACTGTGGCAGGATCCAGTTGTGTGCAGGGGTGTATTTCCCCTCCCCTTCTCCGAGGTGACAGGGGAGCATTTCAGACAGGCTTTTACCTGCTGCCTGTCCTGTGTTTTGGTATCTTGTAGTCATCTGAGAGTGTCATTCACACCAACAATGAGCCCTTGTCCCACACTCACTATGGTACCCGGAGCCCTCACGACTTCACAGGTGGGTGTGACATCCTCTTCCTCTACTTCTTTAATGGAAAAGGGGCAGGTGGTGGTGTGAAGCAAGCTTCCCAAGTGCACACAGAAAGCAGTGGGGCTGCGTTCTCACCAAGGCAGCCTGGCTTTGGGGGTCTGCGTTCCTCAACGCTTACACAGGCAAGTAGAGGCATTCCTTATTTGAGCTAGAATAGAATGAACCACAGTCCCAGGACTTGGGATACGCTGAGGCAGGAGGATATAAGATCAACATAAGCTTGGGCTGCATAGTTTGGGACCAAAGAGACAATAATAGCATAGCCGGTCATGGCAGTGTGGACGTGCAGTCTTAGCTACACCAGAGGCTGAGGAGAGAACATGGGAAATTCACAACCAGCAGGAACAGATCAGCAAAGCTGGTCTCAAAATAGAAAACACAAAAAGGGCTAGAGAAGTAGCTTAGTAGAAAGCCTAGAATGCCCCAGTGAGGGGCTGGGGGCGTGGCTCAGTGGTAGAGCCCCTGCCTAGAATGCCCCAGTGAGGAGCTGGGGGCGTGGCTCAGTGGCAGAGCCCCTGCCTAGAATCCCCCAGTGAGGGTCTCGGGGTGTGGCTCAGTGGTAGCACCCCTGCCTACAATTCTCCAGTGAGAATCATAAAGGTCTTGTTTTACATGCACACCTGGCTTTAATCCTTGGAGCTGGACATCGTGGTCACAATGACTGCTGAGACTGCTTAACGCTCTGACAATGATGGCCTGGCAGCAAGACAAGAACAGGGGAAGTGGACATTTGTCCTTTGGGTACTAGCCAGTACCTATTGCCACTACTAACCTCATCCCTACCTCTGTCAGGCCATCTCCCCAGAGCCCAAACCTAGTGCAGGCAGATACCAATTGGAGTCTCCTGTTCCCAGGCCACAGGACAGATTCAAGAAGGAACCAATCAAAACAGCCCGGGCACTGAGAACTGACATTTGGGGTTCCTCAGGACTCTTTCTCTTGCTAAGCAGAAACTGAGGGTCTGCCAAGCGTGTTCTGGGAGAGTTTGTTTGAAGGAGGAGCGAACAGGGTGGGAAGCAATCCAGAGCCACCAAGGCAGCCCATGGTACAGTTAGAGCCCTTGAAGGAACCAGGGCTGAAATCCCACCAGCATCCACGAGGGGAGTCAACCCATCTGACAGATGGAGGCAAAGGGCATGGTGGAATCCAGACCGCGTACCGCTTGCCATAAGCTGCCAGGTGTCTCCTAGGCTGCATGCTGAGGCTGTGCGCTGGCCCCACTGGGCATGCCCAGAATCTCTACCAGCACACCAACCTCCAACAGCGGGATGCACACAGAGGTCACAGATACAGGTTGCCATGTGGACCCATGCACCAGCCAGCTCAATGGCAAGCCTGGGTAGGCAGGCAGTGATACACATCCTCCCCGTTGGCTTGTGAAGCTGGGGTATTGGAGCTGCATGTGATAGAGATGGCCAGTATGGGAGCAGAGGGCATCTCCCATGTCCCTACCCAGGCAAAACTGGACATGAACATAGGTGTCATATTTCATGGCAGATATGGCATGACAATAGTCACAGAGGACTAAAAAGCCAGTGTCAGTCTGCAACACTCTTCTCGAGGCACTGAGGTGAACATACCAAGGCCACTCTCTTAGTTAGGGTTTTACTGCTATGAAGAGACAAAAGGACCAAGACAAATCTTATCAAGGAAAACATTTAACTGGGGCTAGCTTATGATGGAAATGGAGGTTTAGTTCATTATCATGGTGGGAAGCATTGTAGCATGCAGGCAGACATAGTGCTGGAGAAGTAGCTGAGCATTCTACCTCATGATCCGCAGGCAGCAGAAGGAGACTGTGTTCCACACTGGGATTAGCATGAGCATAGGAGACTTCTAAACCCGCCCCCACAGTGACTCACTTCCTCCGACAGGTCACACCTCCTCCAGCAAGGCCACTCTCTATGGCCAAGCATTCAAATACATGAATCTATGGGGAACCAAACCTATTCATCCCTCCACAGCTACCAGTGAAATGTAGAGGATAGGGCTGTGCCCTTATCAGACTCCTGGGACTGGGGCCGAGACTCCCTGCCTTAGTTACCTTTCTAAGCTGTGATAAAAACACCATGACCAAGGCAATTTGTAGAAGACAGGGTTAATTTGGGTCTCAGGGTTCTAAACGGTTAGGGCCCTTAATGTTGCAGACAGCATGACAGCAGGGGTCAGAATGGCGACTTGAGCAGCCTCTGAGATCTCTGGTCTCACACTGAAAACAGGAAACAGGCCACATTCAGGAAACAGGGCACGGTTTTTGAAACCTCAAAGACTGCCCCACAGTGACATACTTCCTCCAGCAAGGCCACACCTCCTAAATCTATCTAAACTGTCAACTGGGGACCAAGCATTCCGATGTCCAAGAATTGGGAACTTTTCATTCAAACCACCACACTCCCCTAGAGCCTTTGGTGTGTGACCCTGCCTTCTATAGACTGGCTTTGCTTGTGTGTATGTCAGGCAGGAGGAGCATGGAAACGGAGACCTTGTCAAGAAAGCTTTTGGTTGGGAGCAGAGTTCTGTGGTAAAGCTCTTGCTGGCCTAGTTACACACAAGGTCTCAGATCTCATTCCTAGTATCCCGCCCACCCCCCCCACCCCCAAATTGTGATGGCACATACTTATGCCACACAGTGAGACTCAAAGGAAAAGGAAGGTGCTGGAAAGATGACTCAGCAGTTAAAAGCATGTATTGCTTTTGCAAAGAACCAGAATTTGTTCCCAACACCCAGGTTGGGCGGTGAATGACTGCCTGCAACTTCAACTCCAAGGGATCCAATGCCCTCTTCTGGCTGCTTTAGGCATTGCATTCATATGCACACACACACACACACACACACACACACACACACACACACACACACGACAAATAAAAATAAAATAAATCTCGAAAAAGAAAAGAAAAACACACCATGCCTTGTCTAGTTAGCTCTCTCTGCTTCGTACTTCTGGATCAGGATGTAAGCTCTCACCTTCTGCTCCAGTGCCATGCCTGCCTGCCTGCCATGCTCCCCACCAGGATGGTCAAGAACTCTAATCTTCTGGAACTGCAGGCCATGAATTAAACAATTTTTTTTCATAAGTTGCTTTGGTCCTGGTGTTTTACCACAAGATAGACAAATAACTAAGTTTTGGGGCTGTCAGGCTTTCTAGGGCTGGCTAACACCAACCCAGAAGGACACCAAGGCAGCCACACAGCATGCATTTCCACCTCTTCTCTAACAGCAGCAGCAGCTGGTCAGGGGTTGCAGGTGGGGGGTGGGGGTGGGGGGTGGGGAGTGGTAGTGGTAGTGACTGACAGCTTAGGAGAGGGTCTCCAAGGGTTCGATGATCCTCACCAACCATTGCCACATATCCACTACAATGCCTAATCTTTTAAAATTATTTTAAATTTTATTACACTGTGTGTGTGTGTATGTGTGTCATGGTGCATATGCAGAGGTTAGAAAACATCCTACAGAAAGGGAGTTGGCTTTCTCCTTCCATCGTGTGAGCCTGAGATAAAACTCAGGTCATCAGGGGCTGGTGAGATGGCTCAGTGGGTAAGAGCACCGACTGCTCTTCCGAAGGTCCCGAGTTCAAATCCCAGCAACCACATGGTGGCTCACAACCATCCGTAATGAAATCTGATGCCCTCTTCTGGAGTGTCTGAAGATAGCTACAGTGTACTTATAAATAATAAATAAATAAATCTTAAAACAAACAAACAAACAAACAAACGGGGGAGGGGACTTTCGGAATAGCATTTGAAATGTAAATTAAGAAAATATCTAATAAAAATAAAGAAAAAAACAAAACAAAACAAAAAACCCCACAAAACCTCAGGTCATCAGTCTTGGCAGCAAGTCCCCCTACCTGCCGAGCCATCTCATGGGTCTTTGTTTTGTTTTGTTTTGTTTTGTTCCAGTGCTGAGAATTGAATCCAGAGCCTTGCATTTGACAGTGGTAGTTTACGTTCATTGTCAACTTGAATGGATTGAGACGACCATGGAACACCCTCTGGATCTGCTGAGTGTGCTTGAACCTGAGAGTAGGACCCCCATGACCTCAGTGATGTAAACAGTATAGGACATGTCAGTTTCTCTGTCTGTAACAACAGCTGGACTCCTGCACTGTCCCGTGTGTAGGGATCTGACCTCTTTCTGAGTCCTGGATGCCCGTGATAGTGCTACCCATTGAGCAAGCCCCAGACATACTGTCTCCTTCCTTCCTCCTTCTTCCACCTCTCCTGTCCACATCCAGACCAGCAGCAGTCAGACTGGGTGGGAATAGCAGTTCACGGGAACTTCCCAGGCCCCTGTGTACACCAGTCACCTCTGTCCCACCCTGACCCTCCCAGGGTTCACCCCTCAGGTTGTAAGGTAGAGTGGTCACCCAGCACTTAAGACCCCTATGAAGATGTTTCAGCTACAACTCAGGATGGCTGAAACCCAACACCCCAGCATGCCCAAGTTGCCAGTCCTTCATCCAGCTGTTGTTGAAGGTCCTTTGAGTTGACTCAGATCAGAGTAGTCTAGGATACTTTGTTCCTCCTGAGTACGCCAATAACAGCCTTCTTCCTTTTCCATCAATCTGGGGTGCTTTGGTGCCCACAGAGGTACCTGATACACTCCAAGTCACCCAGGACCCTGAAACAGGTCTGATGCCTACACGTAGGACAGAGCAGGAGTCGTCGCTGTTACAGATGGAGGGGCACATGGCTGCAGGCTGCCCGGAACCAGGCACTGGGCATCTGCAGAGGATGATGGGGACAGGGTGCTGTAACACACACTTGTTCTCCAGCATTTGCAAAGGTTACAGGGGGACCAAGAGGCACAGGAGAGATTTACCTGGAGGTTCCGGTGAGATGGCTCAGCTGGTAAAGGCCTCTTCCTCCAAACCTGACAGCCCAGTTCAGTCCCAACAATCTGTGTGACGGAAGGAGAGAGCTGGTATTGAAAGCTGTCCTCTGACCTCCTTATACACACCTTGGGCACAGGTGACTCATTCCACACACAACATTTATAATTAAATAGATGTAATTGAGAATTTACTATGGCCACAATTTTTTTACTTATAACTTTAAAAGGCAGATCTTTACATAAGCATGAGCACACACACAGACATACAACACACACACACACACACACACACACACACACTTAGACACAGGACGGGGGGCGGGAAGGGGAGACTGGGGTTGGCATCATGTGTCTTTCCCTGTCGACCTCCACCATATTTTTTTTTTAGATTTATTTTATTTATTATATGTAAGTACACTGTAGCTGTCTTCAGACACTCCAGAAGAGGGCGCCAGATCTCGTTACGGATGGTTGTGAGCCACCATGTGGATGTTGGGATTTGAACTTATCACCTTCAGAAGAGCAGTCGGGTGCTCTTACCCACTGAGCCATCTCACCAGCCCCTCCACCATACTTTTTGAGACAGGGTCTCTCGTTGAACCAGGAACACACCGACTGTCTGGCAGTCCCTAAAGATCCCTTCTCTGCTTCCTCGGCACTGAGGTTACAGCTGCACACTGCTGTGCCCAGCTTGTCAGCTGTGTTCTGGGGCTTGAACCGAGGACCTCACACTTGTGTGATGTCTTAGTTAGGGTTTTACTGCTGTGAACAGGCACCGTGACTCTTATAAGGACAACATTTAATTGGGGTTGGCTTACAAGTTCAGAAGTTCAGTACATTATCATCAAGGCAGGAACATGACAGCATCCAGGCAGTCATGGTGCAGGAGGAGGTGAGGGTTCTACATCTTCATCTGAAGGCTGCTGATAGAATACTGGCTCCCAGGCAGCTGGGATGAAGGTCTTAAAGATCATGCCCACAGTGAGTTCAGGTAGACTGGCTGACTGAAAAGCAAAGGCAGAGAAGAGACTTCCAAAAAGGGAGCCTTGGTCTACCTTTTAGAAGTGCAAATGTCCTGAGGCAGTCATGATGGGAGAGAGCACAAGCTACTCAGACAGAAGAGTCAGTCATCCCAGTGGAGCTAGCCCTCCAGCCTAGACAGAGATCACGGGTCAGGAAGCCTCTACAGTCCCTACTTATCAAGTCCTTTGTGTTGCTAGCCAAGGGCAGAGCATCACGGAGCAGACACAGCTACCCATGTCCAACCTTCTGTGCCACTCATCCAGGGAGCCTGATCGGAGGCTTATTACCCCCCGCTAGGTTTGGGCGGTTTGTTTGGCACAGGGCAGCACAGCAGCTCCTTGATTAACTTGCATTATTGCAATAACACCGCGCTTTATGCAGAAACCAAAAAAGAAAAAAAAAAAAAACCCGTCTCCCTACGCACCCGCACTATTTGAACCTTCCCAGCAATTACTTCTGAATGTAAAATTAATGGCCGTCACAGCCCTCCCTAATCATGGCAGCCTCTGCACTTGAGAAAGAGCTAGCGAGAGAAAGAAACCACACATTACTCTCTGCTTGACTGTGTGGATTCTAACAATTGCGCCGCGCTCCGAGCCTGCTGTTCCAGCTGTGTGTGGAGGCACAGGCCTATAATCCCAGAAGCCCAGGCAGGAGGATAGTAAATTCTAGGCCAGCCCGAGTTACAGTCAAGGTTTGAATCTCAAAAGTCCCCCACAGTCTTCTGTGTCTGGATATGTGGTTTCTGGTTGGTGATGCTGCTCTCAGAGGCTGTAGGACGTTGAGTGAGGGAGCGTGGCTGGAGAAGACTCCACTGGGGGTGATACTGGTGCTGGGTTCTGCTTCCGGTTTGCTTGTCTGTGCTCATCCTGATCTTGCAAGATATGAAGAGCTTTGGCTTCAGGCTCCCACCACTGTGATTGGCTGTCCCAGCCAACTATTAACCTGGTCCTGCAGGGATAATCAGTGGGGACCCAGGGCAGGAGAGAGAGAGAGAGTGGGGGAGAGAGAAAGAATGAGAGCAAGTCAATTCATACTGATCAAGCTCCGAAAACTTTATTCAGGAGTGGCAATATAAGCATAAGCAAGAGGAGGCTCCAAGGGAGGGGGGGAAGAGCCCAGGAGCTCTCTGAAGGTCAGGTGGCAATCTTCACTCCTGGAACTAACGGTCACAGCGTCTTCTTTTCCCATAAACATTCTTACTGTTATGACCATGAATGTTCTCTCAGGATTGTTTATGCAAATTAGAAAATATCCACAAGGCCATAGCTAAGGCCATGGCTCCCAGCAAACTATGCCTTCCCATGACGATAGACCGTATCCTCCACCCCCAAATCATGGGCCGGTATAAACCTTCCCGTAAATTATAGCAGGGATTTTGTCACAGCAGTGAGAAAAGCAACTCGCGAAAGCAGAGGGATTCTGTCTGACAGAAAGGGCAGGGGTGGGTTTATGTCTGTCATTCCAGCCCTCAGGAGGCTGAGATGGGCAGAAAGAGAGCATAGGCCATCCTCAGCTACATAGGGAGTTTGAATTAGCCTCTGCTACATGGGACCCTGGATTGTCTGCTTTCTAATCAATGCAAACAAAGGAGTAAAGAGGAAAAAAATGTTTCCTGGAGGCCAACCCCTCTCCTGTCAGGTGAGCCCATTGGGGTCTTTTGAAGCGCTGGAGAGTAAAAGCGCTGGGGGAACCCTGAGTGGAAGACCCTGGCTTACAGTCTCCTGCCACACAGGACTGGGCCTGGTGTTCCTCTGTGATTTACCCCTGGTGTGCCCCTTTGTGGTCCCTTGGAAGTTTGGTCACCAGGGATTAAGAGGTTGAACCTTTAAGACACAGCGCCATCGTGAGCCTGCATTATCAACTTCTTCAGCCTTTTCACCTGGCTGTGTGTAATTCTGGCCATTGTTGGCACCATGCGATGATGATGATGCGGCTTCACTCCAGGAAGCCTGAGATGGGAGGCCCGGCAAGGTGAGTGTTGGATGCTGTCCCTGCTCAGTCCCTAGGTGTCATTCTCAGAGGCAGGGGCTACATCCAAGAAGCCTTTGGTTCTGCCCTGTCAGCTAGGCTCCATCTCTCCTTGCAAACCAGGGAGCCTGCCTGCTTCTTTGTGAAGGCCGAGCTGCTGGGGACACAGCAAGTGTCAGAGCTGTGCCAGGACAGCTGACTTAGGGTGACTGATGGCCAGCAGCTTCTTTTCCAGCTGGTGGCATACACATTTAATCCTAGCCTTTGGGGCTGGCGAGATAGTTCAATGGCTAAGAGCAATGACTGCTCTTCCAGAGTCCAGAGCAACCACAACCATCTATGACGGGATCTGACGCCCTCTTCTGGTGTGACTAAAGACAGCTACAGAGTACTAACATACATAAAATAAATGCATCTTTAAAAAAAAACCAAAACAATTAATCGCAGCCCTTGGGAGGCAAAAGCAGTAGAGCTCTGTGAGTTCGAGGCCAGCCTGTTCTAAAGAGTGAGTTCCAGGACAGCCAAGGCTACCTAGTAAGATCCTGTCTCGAAGAAACAAAACCAAACAAGCAAACAAAAAGGCAGAGCCCAGAGCAAGGGCTTGGGGGCGCTGGTGCTTGGAAGAAAGGTGTCTTAGATAGGGTTCCTGTTGCTGCAGTATTTCCTATTTGCCCCATGTCCAAAAGCAACTTGGGGAGGAAAGGGTTTATTTCAGCTTACGACACTCAGCTCATACTCCATCCCTGAGGGAGTCAGGACAGGAACCTCAACACAGGAACTGAAGCAGAGGCCCCTGAAGCAGGGCAATGCTGCTTACTGGCTTGCTCTTCATGGCTTGCCCAAGCTTCGTTCTTACACCACCCAGGACGACCTGTCCAGGGATGATACGGCCTACAGTGGGCCATGCCTTCCCACATCAATTATCAATCAAGAAAATGAGCTGCAGGCTTCCCCATAGGTTAGTCTGATAAGGGCATTTTCTCAGTTGAGGTTCCCACATCCCAAATGACCCTAACCCGTGTGGAGTTGACATAGCACTAGCCAGCAGAAGTGGGATCAATATATTCTGATGGGGCCAAAGAGAGTGCTTATTCCAGAAAGGGTAAGACTATCCCCTGCTGAGTGCAGTCTACTCCTGTGATCTTTTCCCCACAGGCCCTTGTGCAGCATTACTGGTCACTGTGGGTGTTCATGGGCTTCATTGCTATTGGACTTCCAGCCTATTGTGCTGTGAAAGACAGTCTTCTCTCCCCACTCTCTTTAGGGATAGATTCTATGTATCCCAGGCTTGCCTCAAACTCCTGATCCTCCTACTTCAATACCCTGAGTGCTGCATCCTGTCCTGCTTACACCTCTTAAAATTTGTTTTCTTAACTCTCTGTGTGTGTACATGAGTGCATGTGCTCCTGGAACCAGAAGAGGGCGCTGTATCCTCCAGAGCTGGAGTTGCAGGTGTTCTTGAACAGTCTGAGTACTGGGAACTGAACTCAGGTCCTTTGGAAGAACGCCAAGGACTCTTACCACTGATCAATCTCCCCAAAGCTCTTAAACCTCATTTCTTAATAAAGTATTCACCCTTGGGTGTCTTATTATAGCAATGGAAAAGAAATTAATACATGCCTAAATTTCTACCAGATCCCTAAGAATAGGGCCACAGTCCCCTCCTACCTCTCGGGGCAAGGCCATGCCCTCTCCACTCATCCCCTCTGCACAAGCATTCTCCTTCCTCCAAAACACATCTGTTCACACCCTTCACAGGGCGTCACGAACCTGGAGAGGCCTCATCTTTCTAAAACACAGGAACGGTGCCTTTTTTCAGCTGACAATTACGAAGGGGACATTTATGGTCACCTCCCTCCAACTCTGTATACAGTTGTGTGTGTGTGTTGCTCAGATTCAAACCCAGGGCTTTGAGCATGCTAGGGTAGTCTTGGGCATTTTGGCAAGCCAACATTTGACTGACCCGCCAAAATGAGTGGTGGATTGGTGTTCTGTGATGGCATGCAGGACTGGGAGGCTCTTTGCAGGCAACACAGTGGTGAAGATCGACCTTAATGAGGCTGTGGGGATCAGGTGCTCATGGCTAGAGTGTTTCCCAGACAAATGGACTGTGAGTCCCTCCAGGGTGTTTTTGAAGATATTTCTATTTGAGGCTAACAGGCTGTGTGGTATTCTAACATTTATCAGTTAAGATCTTAAGCTGGCAGTGGTAAGGCTGGGAACCCACACTGGCAAAGCTGAGGCTGGTTTGTCACACACTGAAGGCCAGCCTGGGTGACATAGAGTTCCAGACCAGTTAGGGTTCCTACCCACCAAATCCCCCCAAAAGACTGAATGCAGGTGGCAAAGCCCTTAATCCCAGCACTTGGGAGGCAGAGTCAAATGGATGTCTGTGAGTTCAAAGGAAACTTGATCTTCACAGTGAGTTCCAGGAAAGCCAGGGCTACATAGTGAGACTCTGTCTCAAAAAAAGAAAAGCTCCCCCAACACAAAGCAAGAAAAAAAAAAGCCAGCAAAAATAAATTTAGAAATGTTTAAAATCTTGAGAGGCAGCATAGGTTGAGCATTTTCTCCTGCTGAGCCTTTCAGCCTGTCTGGGCAGTCTTAAGTGCTCAAGCGTCAGGGCTGCAGCCCCCCCTGGTGGCCATCTGCGCTGCTACAGAGATCTGCAGACGCAGGCAGGGGAAGAGGGGGACCCAGTCCCAAAGCAGGAAGGGTGGGTCTCTGAGGGGCCGGCCCTTCAAGCTGAACTTACAAGGCTTGCCACTCACCCCCTCTCTGCCCCATGCATTCAAAACAAGGTTTTGTTTTCTGTTGCCCATAAGCAGACATATTTATTGTCCCTCGAACATTGACGTCCACTTTCTCTGGAAACAGCTCCTCATTTTCTTATGAAGTCTCCCCCACACCGCTCATGTGGATCCTGAAGACCCAGCCCGCAGCCCCCAGCCCTCAGCCCCAGGCACCACTTCCAGTACCGGGAAATCCAACAAGTTCACACGACCCATTTCTGACCCAGAGCTGGGCCTCCTCGGGCTTTTTTTCCCACCTGTTCTTTCTTTTGTTCTCATAAAAGTAGTGCGCGCCCGCGCGCGTGCTCACACACACACACACACACACACACACACACACACACACACACACACACACTGGCACCATGGATTTGACTTATGTAGAAATGGGACGCGTTTCTTCTGGTTGTGGGAAAGCCTGCAGAAAGCTAGCAGAGTGAAGGAGATTTGAGAGTTGTTGGGTTGAGCAATCCTAAAGTCAGATTCTCTCGGGTATTTTAGCCCCGCCCCCACCGCTCTTCCTTTTATTTTTTTGAGATAGGGTCTCACTCTGTAGCCAAGGCTGGCCTGCCTGGAACTCACTATGTAGCCCAGGATAGCTTTTAACTCGTGAAGATCCTCCCAAGCGTTGGAACTACAGGAGTCAGCCACCAGGACCAGCTTAAATGTTTTCTCAAATGGGTAGGAACTGGGAGGGTCACAGTCCCTTCTTGATTTGTACTAGGCCCTCAGTCCTCTCTGCTACTCTCAAAATGTCCACACTGCTGCTTAAGTTTGTAAACGCAGAGACCCATTAATCAAAACCACCTTTATTATTTAAAGAGCATCTGCACAAGGGGTACCTAGAAAGCAGCCCCCAGCGGACAGAGTAATATTTACATGGGGTGGGAGGATGAGGCCAATGGCCCTGGGATTGAGTGGGCCGGCCACTGTGGAAGAGAAGTCCTTGGTCCCAGCATCCTTGGACCCGTGGACTGGATCTGAGCAGGAAACCGTTCCATGTGAGGCCCAGTGTGGAGCCTACCACGTGGGGCTGGAGCCACCAGACCAACTCTGACTCTGGATGCGCGGAGCAGTGAGATGAGGCGGGGTCAGGGCTGAGTCATCAAGCCACTGGCTTCGGAGTGAGTCTAGGGAAAGAGTCACAGGTTTCCAAGGTCTCAGTCGCTTCTCCCAGCATTCTGTACCTATTGTTTCATTCCCAAAAGCCTATGGGAATCCACCTGTTCTCCAGAGTGCCCTCTTAATTTTTCCTTATTAGGGTCCCAGACAGTCCTCCCCGCCATAGCAACGCACCTTTATGGCCTTGAAGATCCACTCCCGGAAGTCAATGACTTTAGTGTACACTCCTGGCTTCCGGGCCAAAGCACAGCCCGTACCCCAGCTTACAATGCCACATAGCCGCCACCTTGATGTCCCAGAGATGCTGTCCTCACACACAAAGGGGCCTCCACTGTCACCCTGGTGATGGAGGGATGGGACACCTGACTAGAGACAGCCATGACTCCAGTGGGGAGTCCCTGCTCCCATTACCCTAGCTCCTTCTCTACCGTGTTAGGCCTGGGGGCTGCCCTCTGTGACCCTCACCTGGCATGCATCAATGCCACCCTCCGGATAGCCAGCACAGAACATCTTGGGTTTGATCTGATTCCCGTAGAAGTCGGGGCTGTTGCAAACTTCGTTGCTTATGATGGGAACCCGGGCCTCTTGGAGCACCATAGCCTGTTGGCCTAAGGGGACATGGGTAAGGTGACCAGAATTAGGAAACAAGCCCTCTCTCCTGGTTCCCATTCCATGGCCTGAGGGTCTCTTTGAGGTCCACCGAGCCTCCCCCAGAGCAGATTCAGCCCCTCCTAGTGGTGTTGGCTGGTATTGCTTGGAACTCACCATAGAACTGTGTGTTACCCCAGCCGGTCACAGTACAGACCTTGCCATCCACCAGGGCCTGTCCCGCAGCAGGGAGACACACTGGCTGGATGTATTCTGTGTGAGAGAGCATACAGTTCAGCTCCCACTAGCCAGTCTATTCTTCATGGGACACAGCTATCCAGCCACCTCACCCTCCACACAAACCCAGTACACCCTATCACTACCAGGATGGAACCTTCATCTTCCAATGTATATGACACTTCCCCAAATCTTTTTCTTTCATCCCCAGTCATCCTAGATAACTGGGATTGACCTTTGCACCAGGAAGGACCAGATGCCAAGTCACCTGTCCAAAGTTTCACAGACGCAATGGCATAATCAGAATTGGAACCTAAGTTAGTTTAATTCCCCAAGTTTGGCCTCTTAACCATGGTCACGGGGCTATCTCCAGCCCAGAGGCAGGAAACAGGAAAAGCACACCCTGCTCTTGAGACCCTTGCTTTCCACCTGTCAGAAAACCAAATTAATAAACACATGGGGGGGCTGGAGAGATAGGTGGCTTGGCCAGTTAAGAGCACTGGCTGTTCTTCCAGATGACCCAGGTTCGATTCCTAGAACCCATGTGACAACTCATAGCTATCCATAACTCCAGGATCAGACCCCCTCACACGGACATACATGCAGGCAAAACACTAATGCACATAAAATAAATTAATTATATTAAATATAAAATCATTATATTAAAAATAATAATAAACACACAGGCCTCCACTGAGATGGATTGTCATTGAGCAATGCATAGCAAACAGTCCTGGCAGCCCCTCACTGATGTCTCCCTGAGCTTCAGCACCATGTTGGAAAATGTCACCTCACCCTCCATACAACCCCAGTGCAAAACAGTAATCATGCCGCAAGCTGAGGTTATAGCCCAGTAGCGGAGTACTTGCCCACAGTACACAAGGCCCCGGGGTTGGTCCCCAGCATCAAAAGAACACAAAGCCTACACACAAAATAATTTCCTGCAGAAACCGTGGTGAGAAGTGAATGCTGCGTTGAAAGCAGGAAGCACTTGAGGGAGTACTGAGACTAGTCAGCGAGAGAGGCCACCCTGAGGACTGTGGGAGGACAAGGGGAGCCCAGACTCGGGACACACCAAGGCTGCCGCCGGCGGCGAAAGTGCACAGTCCCTTAGCAACGAGCACATGCTCTGAGAACTGTGTCCTCAGATGATTCATCGTTGCGTGAAGATCTTAAGAGTGTCCTTCATGCAAATTAAGATTCTAAAGTCACAAGGCCATCTTGTCTCATAGGGACCACAGTCATATAAATTCTCTTTGACCAAAATGGTTTCATGCAACACATATGTAAGCTCAGCACACTGCTGTTTGTGTGTACTTGCTATTATTGATGTAGTTATTTATTGTGGGTATTCTGTGAAAAGGGTCTTTCAACATGGCCCAAGCTGGCCTCAGAGTCTTTCTGCCTCAACCTCTCTCAGTGCTTAGGTGACAGGCATGTGTCACCCCTGGCTCACTATACGTTTTTTTTTTTTAAATGATTTAATTATCTTTATTTTATGTGTATTAATTGATGTTTTTTCTACATGTCTGTTTGTGTATGAGAGAGAACTGGATCCTCTGGAACTGAGTTACAGACAGTTGTGAGCTGCCACATGGGTGCTAGGGACTGAACCTGGGTCCTTTGGAAGAGCAGCTAATACCCTTACCCACGGAGTCATCTCTCCAGCCCCTCCATATTTAACATTTATTTTTATTCACATATGTGTGTGTGCGCACAAATGTGTGTGCCTGCCTGTGAAGTCCAGAAAGGGGGGTTGGATTCCCTGGAGACCGTTGTGAGCGGCTTGATGTGGATACTAGAACTGAATGAGGGTCCTCTGTAAGGACAGCAATCGTTGTTAACCACTGAGACCTCTCTCCAGCCTCTCCCCTGCATGGTTTTGGAGGGGTACAGCCTTCCTGAGGTATATAATTGCAGCTTTATACAACTGTAACTCACATATCTTATAATTCTCCATGTTCAAGCATATGCGTGAATTCATGGCTTTGTCATGTTTCCAGAGTGGCACGACCATCACTGTAGAACATTCTGTCTCCCCAGAAGAAACCTCAAATTCTTTACGTGTTTGCAACATCTCCACTCCCCCTAACTCCTCTCATATGTGAGGGGGGCTATTCATTCATTTATTTAGAGTATCTTGTGTAGCCTAGGTTAGCCTCAAACTCACAATGTGGTCCAGGCTATCCTTGAACCTGTTCTTCCTGCCTCTTCCTCCCCCTGAGTGCTGGGATTCCAGGCTTCATGCCCAGGTTACTATGACTAAATGTTCTATGAGGAGCATTTGAGGACTGGTTTCCCATGTGATCATCTGTATTTCTTCTCTTGCCTATAGGAAAGGAATCGCTCGATCACACAGTGACTGGCTCCTTTAGGGAGGCTCAGATGGTTGTGTGTGACTGTCAGCCGTGCTATCTAGCATTCATGGCTAATATCCAGTTTGTGCTCCCTAACGCTGGATCTGTTATCGACGTCGCCAGGGAAACCTGAAGATGGATCTACTTTGCTTCACAGGCCCCTTCTTTGATCCCTAAGTCTCTGGAGTCCTTAAGTTGAGGCTAGACCTCTAGACTTACCTGTGAGAGGCAGGGAGCTGGAGAGGTGGACCAGGGCAATGTCATTGCTGTTTTCGTCGATAGTAGGGTCTCGAAAGGGAAGGTAGCCCTCATGATAGATCACAGCCTGAACCCCCAGTTGCACAGCATGGGGTGAGGTCCGGGCTACAGCACCAGCAAATACTCGCCACCGAGAAAGGACCCGGTTCCGCCTGCCGGGGACAGAAGGGACAAGTCCCTGGGCTCAGCCTCTGCAGACCTCTCTCCTGCCCTACCCCAGGTGGCACTGTGGGGAAACACTCACTCTGGAAAGCAATGTGCAGCAGTCAGCACCCAGTCCCCGGACAGCAGGGACCCCCCACAGAGGTGGGTCCCATCATAACGCAGGCTGACTTGCCATGGCCACCTTCCCAGGCTGCTGTCCTGGCCCCCCACAATGCGGTCCACCGGCAGCTTCCTGCGGCCACAGTCTGTGGAGAGGTGATAAGGAAGGTTTAGAATGGGAGGAGACACAGCTCTGCTCCAGCAGTTTGTGGGAACAAGTATCTCCTCCAACCTTGGGGTTGTTCAAGGGAACATGGCATGTGGAGATCCTGGGCAGTTTGTGGGGACACACTCCACCCTGGGGTCCCAGAACTCCAGTCTTGGGCTGCATGTAGAGAAAGATCTGTGCCCACCTCAGAGCCGCCTGCGCCCAACCCCCACGCTCTCACCTTGGCAGGTGGCAGTCAGGAATCGGCCTCTAGGACAGTCGCTATGAGAAGACATAGGAGAGGGGTGGGGACAGAGAGACAAACCAGGGGACCAGTTAGAATGATATTTGGAGACGTGCCAGTACCACCCGCAGCCGCTCTGCTTACCACACAGAGATGACATCCAGCAATCTCTGAGCCAGAGGCAGTCCACCCTCGTCCACGCAAAAGAAGCCGGATGTGCCGTTGGCGCCCGCAGTTCGCACATCCAGCTCTGAGTGCGCCAGAGCCCTGCACGGGGCCTGGGTCAGAGCCACCTCTGGCCCGATTCCACCCCCTTCCCTACCCCCAAGGGCCACCCGGGTACCTGAGAAAGCCCATCTCCTCACAGCCGAGCCCTGCCACCCTGGCATTGGAGCGTGAGGAGCACAGTAGCCTCCACGTTCCCTCCGTCTTGTCGAACACCGCAAGCCGCGAGTCCCCCGGACTGAGCTGCACTGCAGGGTGACAAACCCGGACCTGGGTCACCAGCTTCCCTGGCTGCCTGAGGCCCTGAGGGCTCTGGCCTTGCACCCTTCATGGCCCATAGGTGGCATCTGCAGCCACTACGAGGTTGGATTATACTAGTGCGTATCTCTCCCCGACTAGGATAGCCGAGTTGCAGGATCTTGACTTCATCTGACTCGGGAGAGTGAGCCTGCCCGGGGTATTCACTGTGGATGATCAAGTCCAGAGATCCTATCTGGGTGCAGTCAGGTTTGGGGAAACCACTGGGGGGACGGGGGTCAGAAACCCTTAGCTAATTCTCCAGGTCACTAAAACGTTTAAATAAATATGACATAGAGAAAAGAAAGGTTAGAAGGGGAAAGATGTACATAATCCCAGTGCTTAGAGGATGAAGACAGAATCATGAGTTCAAGAACAGTTTAAGCTCCCTGTCAAAGGAGGAGGGTGTGTTGTCGTGGCACATGTGCCTATAATTTGCCAAAGGAGGCATTGGCGGGAGACTCATGAGTTCGTGACTCTCCTGGGCTACACATTTTAGCCTGGCCATGGTGGTGTGCACGCCTTTAATCCCATCCCTCAGGAGGTGGAGGCAATATCTCTGTGAGTTCGAGGCCAGCCTGGTCTACAGAACGAGTTCCAGAACTGCCAGAGCTACAAAGAGAAACCCTGTCTCGATTAATAATGATGATGATGATAATGATGATGGAGAGGAGGAAAAGGAGGAAAGAAGGAGAACCCAGGCTCTTCTGTCACCAAAGCAAAACCTAGGAGATTGGAGTCAGACAGTGATTCTAGATTCCAGAGTCACCTCAGCTAGGTGGGGTGGCTTCTACTGTCCCAGCACTCGGAAGGCCAAGGCAGAAAAGGTACTGCAGGTTTGAGGCCATTGTGGGCTTGATATCTAATTCAAAGCCAGCCAAGGCTACCCTGTTTCAAAAATCAAAACAAAAGTCAACCCAGCCAATACATCATTAAGAAACTGACAAGAGTCAGGTGTGAAAACATCCCAGCACTCGGGAGTCTGAGGCAGGAGGCTCATGAGAATGAGGTCAATCAAGGCTGAGTTATGTCTCAGGAGAGAAGGATGGAATGGAGGGAGAGAGAAAAAGGGAGGGAGAAGGGGGAAAAGAGGGAGAGAGGGGGCAAAATGCAGGACTGGGCTGTATCAGAAGGCTAGCTAGCAGCCGTTGTTTCTGTCTGAGGACAGCTGGAACAGTCTGTGTGGTTGACCAATGCTCCCTGGTCCTCCATTTGTCCCCATAAGGTCAGAGAAGCCCCGTTCACACCTGAGTCAGGGCAAAGCCCACAGGGGCATTTCTTTCTATTTACCAACTAACTTTGAACACGCTGGTTCCTATTTTAGGCTGTAGACAAAAATCACAGCATTTCTCCTTGTGTGGAGTGCAAAGCCCAGGAGGGGAGACAGATAATGAGCAGGACAAATAATGGAAGCGTGTCCTGTGCCGCTGCCGCCGCAGCAGAAGGGGCCGTGGAGACGTGGAGGCCGACAGAAGGGAGGAGGAGCTGGTGGTATGTGGGGGTGGCGTTGCACTTTGCTGTAAGTGGGCAGGCAAGGACAGCTTCGCTGGGAATGTGCCGCATGAGCAGCTAGAAGAAAGAAACGAAGGAGGTGAGAAGGATGCTGAGATCTGAGAGGGAACAGAGAACTAGGCCAGGGGAACTAAGGAACAGGAAGTGGAGATCTGAAGGCTGAGGCGGGGAGTTGGGTGAGGAGCAGCCAGCAGGCAGAGAGAGGGTGGCAGAATTGGCTTGTAGCTGGACCAGGACTCAGTTCAGGGAAGGGGTCACACACTGACCTGACTGGGGGTGGTGGTGTATGAATTCCTTCTGGCTGCTGGTAGGGGCAGACTGTAGGGCAAGAACTAAAGTTCAGACTATGACCTCGATGTGATAGGGACAGAGGCTGGGCCAGCAGGGGGCAGCACAGGGAAGAAAACTGGATTCTGAGAATATTTCCTAGGAGAATACTAGGCCCAGTGGCACTGGTCTATCTTCTCACCTACTTAGGAAGCCAAGGCTAGCAGACCACAAGTCCAAGCCTACCTGGTCTTTGGAGTGAGTTCAAGGCCAGCCTAAGTAACTTAGAGAAAAGGGTCTCACAGTGAAATGTAAATAAAAGGGGGGGGGGGCTGGTATCTTTGCACAGCAATAAACAGATCATCTGCCTAGAATCCCCCAGTGAGGGGCTGGGGGGGGGGCGTGGCTCAGTGGTAGAGCCCCTGCCTAGAATCCCCCAGCAAAAGGCTTAGGGTGTAGGTCAGTGGTAGATTGCCTGCCTGCATGCATAAGACCTTTAGTCCAATCCCTAGCACCAATTTAAACAATAAAATTAAATGCACATCTCACAGATGGTGAACTAAACATCACAGGATACACCTATTCAGATCAGACAGCTAACACTCAAGCCAGCTAGGATTTGAATTCAGAATGCCTGCTGGCTTCCACATTCTCTGCTTAGGTTTGTGAAGAATTCTTTCCTTTCTCTGGCCAGCACAGACTCATCCACAGCAAGACTCTAAAAGCTGCTAGACAGCTTGCTCTAAAAAAAAACGGCCTCCAGCTCTGGGGTTCACGGAGAACTGCCTGACACCTCTCCTCTCACTGAGTGGTGCTCACCATCCCCTGAGCGCCCAGGATAAAGACAAGAAAAGCAACTGGGAGTCGGTGGGCAGCATTCCTAACTGGTCAGGAGATTTCCAACATATTAGGAAATTGGGCGCGCGGGGGGGGGGGGGGGGGGGGGGAGGTGTATTGGGAAGATACTGAAACTGGGGGTGGGGACATCAAATCCTTCCTTCCTTCCTTCCTTCCTTCCTTCCTTCCTTCCTTCCTTCCTTCCTTCCTTCCTTCCTTCCTTCCTTCCTTCCTCCCTTCTTTCCTGTCTGTTTCTGGCTTTAGGGAGACAAGGTTTCACTTGGTAGCCAAGACTGGAACTTACGACTTTCTTGCTTCACCTTTCCAAGTAGCTGACTGTCACTGCTGTGCACCCCCTGGCCCACTTTGTTTGAAAGTCACGTTCTGTGCTGGGTTTTTTTGGCCACTTTAAAAGCCTTTCTTCTGGTGTGCTGCACACCACCAGGTGTGTTCACTAAACCGTCAGATATATTTAGAGGTATCTATCTCATTCCCAGAACAGAATGAAGTAAGGATTCAGTCAGGGTTGTGTTTTCTTGTCCGTGCCATCATGTCTCAGTATTCTAGAAAGTTCAGCTGACAGGGTACAGGCACTGAGGGGCTAAGGGTGGATATGGATAGGTAGAGCCTCTGCCTAGAATCCCCCAGCGAGGGGTTGGGGGCGTGGCTCAGTGGTAGAGCCCCTGTCTAGAATCCCCCAGTGAGGGGCTGGGGGCGTGGCTCAGTGGTAGAGCCCCTGCCTGGAATCCCCCAGTGAGGGGCTGGGGGCGTGGCTTAGTGGTAGAGCCCCTGTCTAGAATCTCCCAGTGAGGAGCTGGGGCGTGGCTTAGTGGTAGAGCCCCTGCCTAGAATCCCCCAGTGAGGGGCTGGGGGCGTGGCTCAGCTGTAGGATACCTGCTAGGCAGCTAAGTATGTGCAAGACCCTGAGTTCTATCATCAATACTATAAAGGGTGAGGATGAATGGGAAGATACTGAAGACACTGGAGGGACAGGGTACTAGGGAGCAGGCGGAAGCCCTGAGACTAGAGTCCAGAGAGACAGATCTGCAAGCCAAGGTGAACGGTCAGTCAGACAGGACCCTATTCTAAGAGTCTTCAGGGTTGGGATTCCATTCTGGCACCATGTGACATGATAGAGCCTACTCATCTCCTTGTTCTGTCATTTACTGACCTGTGGTCCTGGGCTAGCCCGTCTACTTCACAGAGCCTCAGTTTCCCCTGTTGCATACATTAGGATGGTAACAGCCTTAGCCTGCAGCTAGGTCTGAGATGTTAGCTTTCACTACAACAATGAAGTCAGCGGTTTCCCCGACAAAGAACTGAGCAGGCAACAAACACAACTACCACCTGGATGACCCGGTAAGAGTCAGAGTCTCACCATGTAGCCCAGGCTATCTTCAAACTCAGAGTCTTCCTGCCTTAGTCTCCCGAGAATGAAGACGTGTGTGCTACCATGCTGACCCTTGCCCCATCCGTGCCCTCCTGCTACATGAAAACGGGCTGTTGTAGAACTTAATGTACCAATACCATCAAGTCTCGAGGCTGGTCCCTGGCCAGAGGTCAGCGTTTCTAAGTTCAGTCTGGATGACTGAGTCCAGTGCCAACGGTTTCAAATCTGTAATCCCATTTCTTTGAAAAAAGCACGCTCCACCCCTCCATCACCACCCCCTTCTGCTGCCTTGGGTCACAGAGCAGCAGCTTGGAGCGGCACTGGGGAAGTCTCAGTCTTTCATTTCACACGTGACTCCTGCCTCTGTGTTCCTGTGGCTGCATCTTCCATGTGCTACAAACGTGTTCACAACTCTGAGAGTTGTTTCTGGCTCCATCATTACAGGCCACAGATTCTCTGGTTTTCATGTCCCACATTGGTATAAAGGGCAGATAGAAATTACCAGGTTCTCAGATCTGGGAGTTCATCCTGTCACTCTGGAATGCGTTTGACCACATCCCATGATATATATTGTGTGTGTGTTACACACATATGTATATTATTATATGTATGTATATATGTATATACATGTACATATACATATGTATATGTATATGTATGTCTATATGTGTGTTTCAGCTAGGTGTGGTGATGCACTAGTCCTAGGACTTGGAAGGTAGAGGCTGGAGGAACAGGAGGTTCAGAGTCCTCCGTAGTAAGTTTGAGGCCAGCTTGAGTTGCATGAGACCTTATCTCAAAAATAAAACTGAAAAAAAAAATAAAAATAAAACTGAAAAAATATGTATAGGATACTTGCTGCTGACTTGTCTAGGACTTGGTTAACAATCATACCCTTCAGAGGTAGACCTCAAAAACTTAGCCAGGTCGGATCTATACCTCTTGGATGGGAGTCTCCTGAGTCATTTAGACTACAGCCTCTCACTTGGGCACGTTGCTTCATGCCTGCAATCCTCTCATTGGGAAGCTGAGGCAGGAGGACTGCCACAAATCTGAGGCCAGCCTGGGTGAGTTCTAAGCCAGCCTGAGCTGCAGACAAAATTCTGGTTCAAACAGCCTGAGAGACATTGAGTAGAAACACAGTTATCAGCCCCAAGAATGCTTTGCGTTCCTCATCGTACTTCTCCTCCAGGACACCTTAGGGATGCAGGCTTGCTCTACTCACCTTGGTACAGTGGCTCCTGGTCGCTCTGCAGTAGGATGGTCACTGTGGAGAGGGGAGAACAGGCAGGTTGTAACCCTGGGGTAGGGGAGGCCTCGGGAGCTTGGGGAGGGAGGGGTCTTTTCTCACCAATGGCCCAGGATGCGGCCCCAATGCCTGTTAGGAACAGCAGGGTACCCACAGTGAGAGCTGCCACCTTGGGTCTGGAGCAGCATGCTGCAGTCCGGCCACCTGCAACAGACACCAAGCTGGGGCCACTGCCAGGTTGGTCCTCAGCACAGCAAGGGTTGGGCACTGGGCCAGCCCCCTGCCCGGGAATGCAGGGTTTTTATCAGGCCTGGGCCTGTGGTACCTCAAGCCCCATTTCCCAAGGCTGGGCAGC
Organism: Mus minutoides; assembly: GCA_902729485.2. Taxonomy (NCBI): domain Eukaryota; kingdom Metazoa; phylum Chordata; class Mammalia; order Rodentia; family Muridae; genus Mus; species Mus minutoides. The sequence continues at coordinate 1,537,593 of LR749657.1, forward strand.
TGGCAGGGCTGTCTCTCTCCTGTCGTGTGGACAGCCAGGTGTCTGGCTCTCCGAGGGTTCCAGCTGGGAGGGGGCAAGGCCGGACCTCTTGCTCCCCCCTCCCGGTGCTGGCAGCCACTCCTTTCCGATGACAAGGCACTTCTGTATTTCCCTTGTTGCTTCCGGCCAGCCTGTCCCCAGATCCTCTCTCCTGATAACCTTTCCAGAAGTTCTTACAACTTTAAGGTGCCTGTGACCTCTGATCTTTACCCTCTTGGTAACTCCAATACCTGATTCTCTTTCTCACAAGACCCAGTTCCAAGATCAAATTTGTATCTGGGAGTTTGAGAACCCAAGTTTGTTTGTTTGTTTGTTTTTGGTTTGATTTTTATTTTAAGACGAGGTCTTGCTACATAGCAATGCTGGCATCAAAAATACCATATAGTACAAGCTGGCCTGAAACTAGTGAGAGTTTGCCTGCCTGCATCCCTTAGTGCTGGGATGGCAGTCATGTGTCACCATATCTGCCTGTATTTTGGTCTGGTTTGGTTTTGGCTTTTCTTTTCTTTTCTTTTCTTTTCTTTTCTTTTTTTTTCCAGAGCTGAGGACCGAACCCAGGGCCTCGCGCTTGCTAGGCAAGCGCTCTACCACTGAGCTAAATCCCCAACCTCTGGTTTTGGTTTTTCAAAACAGGGTTTCTCTGTGTAGTCCTGGCTGTCCTGGAACTTGCTCTGTAGATCAGGCTGGCCTCCAACTCAGAAACCCCTGCCTCTGGAGTGCTGGGATTAAAGACATGCACCTTCCAGGACAGCCAGGGCTACACAGAGAAACCCTGTCTCGAAAAAATGAAAACAAACAAACAAACAAAGACATGCACCACCACTAGCTATGTTTTGCTTAGACAAGGTCTCCCCATGATACTCAGGCTAGCCTCTGCTTCCTGAGTGCTACGATGCCAGGCATGGTACTATGAGGGGCAACCCCACTCTGAAATAGTGGCCTTGGAGAGATGACTCCATGGGTAAGATCACTTGCTGGGCAAGCGTAGGATCCAGAGATAGGTTCCCGGCACTTTGTAAAAGGTCAGGTGTGGTGGAGCAGGTCTGTAAGCCCGGCACTGTTGGGGTGGGCAGACAAGAGGGTCTCTGGGGCTCGCTGACCATCAGCCTAGCTGCAGGTTCAGTGAGAGACCCCAGATCAGGGGAATTACATAGAGAGCAATAGGGCAGGACACACAAGATTCTTTGTGCTGTCCTCAATGTGTACACAGGTATCCACACAGGCACTTGCACGTATTCATACGCATACCTGTGCATGCATAAACACACACACATCCATACACATACACACATGTGAACATGCATGTCCACATGTATATACACACACATATGCTCACACACATGTGCATGCACACACATATATACACATTCTCATGCACACACGTGCATGCACTCCTGCACACACATACACACACATACACACATGTACATGCACACCCCCACACATATACACACACATACACATACTCATATACATGGGCACATGTACACACACACATAGAAAATAAAAATATACAAAAGAAAGGATAAAATATAAAATAGTGACCTTACCCTTTCCAGGCTGGGGTCTTGGACAAGTGGAACCTCCTCTGTGAGCCCCAGGTTCCTCATCTGTTAAATGAGCATGCACCTAGCACTCACTTTTTAAATGACTTTAGAGTTCTTTAAATACATCCTCATACCCAAGCCCCTGCTGCCACCTGCCATGTGCCCAGCGTCGACTCTAGCTCCAACCCACATCATGATTCCCTTTTCTCACGGCTTTGAGAGATCACGTCACGAATCTCCAGTGACTCGGCCTGTGGCCACGTCGTAAACCCCGGGGACACTGAGATCCAGATTCCAAAGTAGTTGCCCAAGAAACCAAACCGCCTCTTGTTGGGCCAGTGTGCCTGGCACACAGCAGGTCCTCGATAAACACTGATAAGCCATTCTTTCTGTGTGGCTATGGGCAACTGTCACTGTCTCTCTAAGCCTCAGTGAGCCAGTATGATAAAGCTCTATGCCATCTGTCTGTTAAGCAATGTAGTGTTGGGTATCAAGTGAGGCTTCTGAAGGAAAGGGGGAAATTCCCCAGGAAGAGATTATCTAAGACCAGCAAACAGAGATGACAAGGGGCAGAGCTACACATTGGAGGAACTGCACAGCTAAGACCAGCAGGCAAGACTGAGGATGTTCTGTTAAAGGGCTACAGCACCAAATAGTGGGAGTGCCATGACCTGGGGAGGCCATAGGAGGCATTGCAGGAGTAGCTTAGAGAGAAGGGGATGTCCACCCTGGTGGACCAGAGATCCTAGCATCTGAATACAACTGCTAAAAAAGCCTTGTGCCGACCCAACCTTCTGCAAAGTACCCCGGAGGCTGTGAGAGCTCCAGCCCCCTCACCCATGTCCCTCAGAGCATGGCTAATGGTCACAGTACCAAACCAGCATTAGGAAGAGAGCAGGGAGTGGTTCAGGATCTTGCCAGGGCAGTTCCTGTTAGTGGTTTAAGACAAAGTGTCACTTACAGAGGAAAATAGCTCAGTAGCATGAGAACTGGGCACTCCTGATACCTTAGCACCAAGCACAGAGCACCACACTAGGTCCTGGGGCTCCTGCAGCCTCTACACACTTCCCCCTTTGCATTCACCACATCTCCTGCTGTCCCAAGCCTGTCCCTCCTCCTCCCTTCCCCACAGCAGTCCTGTGTCAGCTCCTCATCCCCAGGCCCTCCTCTCCTTCCTGTAGCAGCCCTGTCTCATCCCCAGGCCTTCCTCCCCTTCCCACAGCAGTCCTGTGTCAGCCCCTCATCCCCAGGTCCTCCTCTCCTTCCTGTAGCAGCCCTGTCTCATTCCCAGGCCCTCTTCCCCTCCCCATAGCAGTCCATCACATTTCCCTCATTCCCAGGCCCTCCTTCCCTCTCCCAGCAGTCTTACCTTATCCCCCTTCTTCTCAGGCCCTCCTCCCCTCCCTACAGCAGTCCATCTCATTCCCCTCATCCCCAGGCCCTCCTCCCTTCCCCATAGCAGTCCTGTGTCAACCCCTCATCCCCAGGCTCTCCTCCCCTCCCCACAGCAGTCCTATCTCATCCCCTTCATCCCCAAGCCCTCCTCCCCTCCCCACAGCAGTCCATCGCATGCCCCTCATCCCCAGGCCCCTCTCCTCTCCCCACAGCAGTCCCACTTCATCCCCCTCATCCCTAGGTTTTCTGCCCTGGGACTTCCACTCCTCCACACAAAGGCAGCTGTCTTAGGAGCCTTCAGCCCAGGACCTCCCTTTAGCTGTTCATCACTTCCTGCTCTAGCTGGCCAGCTCCAAGCCCCACCATGCATTGTGTGTACTCAATACCAGTTTGGCTCATCTCCCTGGTGGCCCCTCTACACAGAAACCTGGGAACTGTAAATGTGAACCCAAATGGTTTCTATGAGGAACATTTCCCTAGGCCTCCGTGGTGCCCGGACCCAGCATTTCCAGCCCCCATCAGAATAAGCATGACTTTTAGCGACCAGATAGGTCTCTTCTAATTCTCAGATACACATTGGTCATTAGCAAAAACCTAAAACAACTTCCACAGATTATCCCAAGCCACAAAATTCACAAAGTGCTGATTAGAAGCCTGTCATTACAGCTTTTCAGGAGGCTGAGGCAGAAGGATTGTTAACTTTGAGGCCAGCCTGGGCTTCTTAGAGAGAATAAGTATCAAAACAAAAAGAAAAAAAAAAGAAGAAGAAAAGAAGGCTAGGGACGTGACTCAGTTGTAGAGCCTAGAATCCCCCAGTGAGGGGCTGGGGGCATGGCTGAGTGGTAGAGCCCCTGCCTAGAATCCCCCAGTGAGGGGCTGGGGGCATGGCTGAGTGGTAGAGCCCCTGCCTGGAATCCCTCAGGAGGTGTTAGGGGTGTGTCTCTTGCCTAGCATGTATAAGGGCCTGGCTTTGATCCTCATTATTTCAGGAGTAAAAGAAAAAGAACAAGGTTTAGAGCAACCTTTAGTACTACCTTGTGGAGAGACCCCACTTTGCCAAGGACACTTCTGAGGTGGGTCAACCACGGGCACCCTCTCTATCAAACATCTACTCTGAACACCCTGCCCCACCTTCCCCTGCCTGGCATGGCTTCCTTCCTCCCTCCTTCCTCCCTGATCACTCTGTCTAATTCCAGGACCCCAGCAGCAGTGCCAGGAACCCAGAGTGTCGCACACTTCCATGGCCATCACGGTCTCACAAACACCAGCAGCAGCAGCAGCAGCAGCAGCAGCAGTGCAGAGGCTCTTGGGCTCTCACACCACCCACTCTACTGTCCTTTGAATCCCTTCAATCCACGCCACAGTTGATGAGGATGGAGCTGTGTGTCACCTTTCCCAGGGCTGCCCTCACACAGCGCAGAGAGCTGCCTAGGGATGCAGGGAACATGCTCTGTGTCTTCTCCATCACTCTCCATCCAGGCACTCTTTCCCTTCCCTGACTCACAGACTCCAGCCCTGATACCTCCTGTCAATCAACTCCACGGGGAAATAAAAACCGGTCCCAAAGGGGCCAGGCTCTGCCTATCACCTGACCACTTAGCACAAGGTGAGGGGAGCCCCCGCTCACAGCAGCCCACAGTTCATCTCTGGAGTTTGAGCTGTTATGAGCAGACATTGAACTCTAGGAGCCTAGACACTGGTGCTTATCATTGGACCCACACCTTCACTACTTCCCACTGAGTCTCCCCAACCCCCATACCACACAGTGACCATCTCCACTTAACAAAGAAAACAGATGATCAGAGAGGATAAGTCATGTCCAAGGCCTCACAGCTAGAAAGTGCCCAGGACTGAACTCAGCTAGCCTGACTCTTAGAGGACAGTCAAGGATGGGGGTGGCAGTGGGTGTGGTGGGGACTGCCCCTGATTAGCCATTTGGTCCCCACGTATAGACAAGGTAGGGAAGGAGGCTGGCCTCCAGTGTGAGCGGCTGTCTCAGTCACGCCTGGGGTGGCTTTTCTGTCTCTCTCCTCTATCCGTCCAGGTCAAGTCCAAAGTCCCCCTTCTGCTCTTTTGCCCACAAAGCCAAGAGATACAAGGACTATGCCTGGATTTGGGGGGGTCTTGGGTCCTTGGTTCTTGTGCTCCCACAGTGACTGACCTGCATCAGAACACCTCTGGGTTACAATCTGTATTTCATGCCCCAAGGCCCAAGCTGTTCCCTGTGTGTTCCATGATCCCAACCACCTCACAGAGGGAACATTAGTATCCATCCATACTTGATTGCAGGGAAAGGTGGACTGAAGCCCAGAGACATGAGGTTACCTACCCAGGATCACACAGGAAAAGACAGCAGAAGCAACCTGACTAGCTCTTCACCCTTAACTGAGATGGCGACAGCAGCAGCCCCCACCTCAGCCCCCACAAGACGACATGTTGTTGATTAGCTGAGGAATCCCTGAGACCTAAGGGGAAACTGAGGCAAGGCACTAGGAAGGTCATACGGGGTAGTGGTGAGGCACAGACACACAGAAGGGCCAGTTAATAGTTAATCAGATAGACAAGGATTTTGAGCCGGTGGTCTTGAATCTGACAGGACACCAAGACAGGGGTCTGAGTACAGGCTGGGAGACAAATCAGAAGAGGGGTGCCAGGTAGGGCTGGAGCTGGGGTTCAGGGACAGGGGGACTCACCCTCCTTCGCCATGTCAGGGACTCTTGTTAATGATTCCCAGGTTGACCTGTTGGGCTGGGGCGGAACCTAGGGACAGGAACAAGGAGGCATGGCCTGGGGGAGCCTGGCCTGGCTCTGTCCTGGTGCCCCCCAGTCCCAGGCTCCCATCCAGGGAGCAGCTGGCCCTGGGCTGAGGCCAGAGCATGCAAAGACAGAGGTTGGGCCGGGGGTCAACAGTGGCAATGTGTGACCAGCCACCAGGGGGACACCTGGAGTGGCAAGTCAGAGTCTGGCGGGCCGAGGTTGAACTTCCAGGGGACTTGAGGGTTTTGAGGGAGGAGAACTTGGGGGAGTCCTCAGATTTCTGAGTTAGCGGGGAAAACAGGCTGGAGTAGTCTGGGGGTTTCTGGGATCTCTTACACGGGCTGCTGGGCATCAGACTGGTAGGGGATGAGGGGCTTCGCATTCTGTGCCTTACCCTGGGGTTCGCCGGAGATGGTGCAGGTTTGGGGTTAGTCTCCGGGCCTGGGCAGGGGCATGGTGTCTGTCCCCACAGCAGCGGGCAGCCCGGAAGGCAAGGGTGGCAGCAGCAGCCAGCAGCGTGGGGCCTGCCGAGCCTGCGGCCTCACCTGAGGAGGAGGGGGCTGGGTGGGAGGCGGGGACGGGGCGGGGAAGGGCGGACCCCAGGACAGGCTGCCACAGAGGCCACCTGGCTGATGGGGCGGGGCCCGCAGGGGTTGGACCAGGCAGGCTTAGCTACCAGCCAGGCCTCCCACGTCCACTGGGACTCAGGTGTGTCTGTGACAAACTTGGGGGCGCTCAGAGGTCCTAAGGCTAATATTCCAAACTGGAGGAATGAGGTGGAAAGTTCTGGCTGCCCCCCCCCCCGCGCCCCGTCCACCATGCTTGTAGCCATGTGATCCTTCATTCGAATTTTCTTCCATGCCAGTCTCTTGCCCTCCACTGATCCAGTTCATACAGCCATGGGCCTCTAGCCCTTCCTGTCCCTAGCGGGGCCCAGCCCTTCCCCCAACCACTTTCCTACAAGTCACGGGGGTGGTTTGTTTTGGCAGCCGCTGTACTGCCTGCCCAGTGACCTCTGGAGCCCGGAAAGTCCTGATAGGGGGATGGGGGCTCGGCCCTGCAAATGCAGCACTGGTTGCCCAGGCCCAGGCCGCGGCCAAATGGCAGTAAGCGGCTAGATGCAAGTGCATCCGGTCCCACCAGAAGCCAAGGGCCACTAGCGTCAGACCCCAGACCAGAGCCAGATAAACAGCCCAGAAGGCCATCTACACCTGCCTGTGGCCCCGCTGGCATCTGAGTCACGACAGCTGTCCCCACACAGCAGGCCGCCCGCTTGCCCTCTCTGCTGGTCCCTGTACCTCCTCCAGCCACGGATCTGAAGCCTCTCTCAGACAGGGGTCACACTGCTTCTGCCTGGCCAATGAGCCTAGCTCTTCTCTTCCTCTTTGGTCTCCTGCACACTTCTGTCTCTGTTCCTATCTCTTTCTGTCTCCACCCATCCTTGCTCTGTCTTAGTGTATTGCCCTTTCATCCCCCAAAACTTTTACTCTCAGTTTTCAGAGTATAGCAAGACCCACAAAACCCTGACATACAGTTGTCTGTCCTGTGGATTCCAAAGCCACCTTCTGTCCTGAGTCTTACTCCATGAAATAATGACTCTCAGAGTCCCAGCATTAACTAAGCTCGAAGCCACTTCAACAGCTCCGGGTGGCACCCTTAAATGTGGCAGAGTCATTGCTGCTTGCTAGGAATGAAGATTCCCGAGAAACACCATCACGAGGCCCAGTGGTCCGGGCTGAAGGATGCAGCGGGAGGCTGAGGGTGTTAATGAGAGAATAGAGACTCGAGTCCAAGAATCTTTATTTCATGAACAAAAACTACTTCTGTAAAGAGAGGAGGCCGAAGAGGCCCTTCCCAAGAGACCACAATTGAAGGCTGGTGAGAGAGGGCGGGTGGGCCAGGGCTAGGAGGTGTCACAGGGAGGGAACCCCAGGTCCAGCCGGAGGAAGCGGAGGGGAGATGAGGCCCAGAACCTCCTGCCCACTACTGTCCCTGTCCCGACCCCTCTTGACCCCATCAAGCAGGGGTGGGGCCGGCTGGCCTGGCAGTGCGTGTGGGAAGTGGCCTATGTGCAAATCAGCAAAAAGAAGGGGCGGGGCCTGCCCCCTCGCCTCACCGCCCCCTTCCCCAAACAGGCAGCAAAAGCAGGGTGGGGCGGCCATATTGCTTCACCCATCATGCATGGCGGTGGGAGGGTAGGTGGGAGGCGGTGGGTGAGGTGGGATCAGTCCCTGCCCGCTCCCACCCTCGTGGCTCCACTGCAGAACTGTGAGGCTGGGGAGACCGAAGGGCTGATCCCCACTGCCGGGGAGGGTACCCACCAGGGGCTGGTCCCCACTGCAGGGCGGGAGGGTACCCGTAGGGGCTGGCTCTTCCATGAGGCGGAGCCCAGGGCCTGCAGGGTAAGAAGTGGAGACTTAGAGTGTGTCCCTGAGCCCTCCTGGCTGGCGATGCGCAGACCCGTCGGCCCATCAACCTTACCAGCGCTATTCAGCCACCTGGACGCCTGTACAGTTTTCTTTGCTCTCGGATGTAATGGCCAGGTATTCCGAGCTGTGCAAGGGAAGGAAAGGCAGACAGTGACCCTCCAGGTCCAACCCTGAATAGAATAGGATAGACTTATGTCCCTGCCTTAGGCCCCCAGGGCTCCTGAGATTAGAGAGGGCTGTGGACTGGGCTCTGAATAAGGTCTGAATAAGAGGCCTCTAACTACAGGGCACCTCTGTACATTCAAGAATCTGTGGAGGCCCAGGACCGACAAGTTGTAACTCTGTCAACCAGAAGGCTTGGGTTCGAGTTGCGGCTTTGCTGCCTGGCAGCAGTGCAACCCTCTTGTTCTCTGGGTTTCTGTTTTCCTCATCTGCGAGCAACTACACTATTTGCCTCTGACACAGATACTCTGAGCGACAGATGGCACCTAAGTGGCCCCGGCCCTCCCTACCAGCCCCACTCACGCGTTCTCTTGTGCAGCAGCCTCCGTAGCAGCAGCAATCTTTTTGTAGCAGTACACCATCTCTGCCACAAGCCATATGGTCAACACCACAATGAGCACGTACATCATGATCTCCGACACGATGGATGCCATATCTCTGTTGGCTACAGGGCAGGGCATGGTTAAGGAGGGGGGCAGAGGCCCTAGCTCAGGGAGACACAACAGCCCCCACTGTGGATGTATGCTTGCTGTGTGAGCTCAGGCAAGTGGTTCAACCTCTCTGAGCTTGGGCCACAAACAACATAACCATGTTGGTTTCTAGAGGTATTAAAGTTACTCTGATGGTGGCAAGATGCTTGGATAGGTCTAGGGCCAGCGTGCTAAGGATGTGGTATCTGTGACATTCAGGAGGAGGGGGAGGGGGAGAGAACTACAGTCTATAATTCTACAAATCAAAACCCTTGAGTTTAAATCTCACCTCTGTCGGCTGTGTGACTTTGAGAAAATGACTAAGGTTCTCTGGGCCTCCGTTGCCTCCCACAGCAGAAATAGAAAAAGACCACCACCAAGAACAACAAAACCAAAGAAACAAAACAAGCAAAAATAACAAGAAGCAAAAGGCCAATTTCTCATGACAGGGCTCAGCCTGTCAAAGACTCTCAGTGGGTGTCTTAGTACCGTGGTAGCTGAGTGCCATATGGGAGAATGACTATAGGTAGGCAGGGACTCTGGGCCTGCTTTTTATTAGCTGTGCAATCTCAGGCAAACAACTGTCTCTGAGCCCCTCAGAGAGAACACTCCCGGTTGCTGGGCAGAGGCTACAGAAGAACGTGGAGCCTGGCGGCCAGTGGCCAGCGTTGCTCGCTCAGCACTGGCTGCTGTGGAAAGCCTCCATGCTTCCGCAGTGCTGGCCTGCCTCCCCAGCTTCTTTTCATGGGGCCTAAATTTAACTGTAAAGGGAGTGCATCCAGCCAGGGGACTGGAAGGGAAGGGCACTTTGGCACAGGTCCTCAGCCGGATTTGGCTGGTGTCCACCCTGTGTCCCTGGCCCCCGTGGGAGCCCAGATCTCATTCCCCCACCCCCTGCTGTTCCCTGAGGTCTTCCTCCTAGGAGCCTGGTGTCTGCCACCTTGCCATCTCAGGAGGAGGAACTGCCCCCCCCCCCCCCCCCCCCCCCCCCCCCGCTTTACGGCTGCTGTTTCTGAGTTGGAAGGAGGGAGGGCAGAATGCAGGGCAGGATGCTCCCCAATTCATTCACTCACTCATTCATTCAACAGGCATTACCTATGCCCCTCCTCAGGCTCTATGCTAAATTATTCGTCTTCGTTTGAAAAGGGACTCTCAGGCCAACCGGAGCAAGCGGAGCTGATTGGAGCAAGCGGGAGCCGGCCAGAGTGAGAGGAGCCATGGGGGGGTGGGCAGCCGGAGCGAGCGGGGTCGAGCGGAGTGAGCAGGGTTGACCGGGACAAGGGAAAAAAAAAAGCCGGTGTGGTGGTGCACGCCTTTAATCCCAGCACTCAGGAGGCAGAGGCAGGCGGATTTCTGAGTTCGAGGCCAGCCTGGTTTACAAAGTGAGTTCCAGGACAGCCAGGGCTACACAGAGAAACCCTGTCTCGAAAAACCAAAAAAGAAAGAAAGAAAGAAAGAAAGAAAGAAGGAAAGAAAGAAAGAAAGAAAGAAAGAAAGAAAGAAAGAAAGAAAGAAAAGGGACTCTCTACATAGCCCAAACTGGCCTTGAACTCACAACCTTCTTGCCTCTGCATTCCAAATGCCAAGAGTTAAGGCATGCTACAATCACATTCAGTTTGGTTGTCTTTTACATCTACATCCCATTTTCCAGACAAAGACTCCAAGGCCCAAAGACAACATGGTGCTGAGCCAAAGATGTACAGCCAAGATGAGCTCTGAGCTAGGGCTCAACCCCAAGCATATCTGTTCAGAGTGTAAAGTCACAGTCCTGTGGCCAAGGCGAGCCCTAGTTACAGCTATCAAATAACCAAGCTGTCTTTAGCAAGCCATGGGGCATCTCAGGAGGAGGAACTGCCCCCCCCCCCGCCCCCTGCTTTATGGCTAAGGAGTTGAAGATGAGGGAGATCCCACTGGACCATATGGGGCAGGCTAATGGCTCCCTCTGGGTGGCTCTTTGAACTTCCTCCCTTTCCTCCCAGACATCTGCGTACACATGGTGGGCAAGAGCTCTACACTGAGCCATATTATTTTTCATGTGATGATGGGATTTTGCCATGGTCCCCAGACTACCCTTGAACTCTATAGCCCAGGTTTCTGCCTCAGCCTCAGCTGGTATCACAGACCAGAGACTCCATCTTTGCCTTCTTAAAACACCAGGAATCTTCTAAGACTGCCCGTGGGACCACACAGCAGCCCGCCCTGTGAGCCAGGTTCCTCAGCATCCTCTGAGGCTGTGAGCATCAGGTCCTCTGGCCAGCCTGTGCGGCACTACTGGTCCCTGGGTGCTGGGCTGCCTACCCAACCTGTGCTGGGTGATCCAGTTGCATCCTGCCACCTTCCACACCTGCTTCATCCCAGGAGGAGCCTTCTCCGCCCTTCATCCATCACCCTGCTTTGGGATGAATCTCCACTGTGTTTCCAGGTTTTTGGCTGATGCCAGAAACACAGCAAGACAAAGAGTGGGAATAACAGTTGGACCTGGAAAGAGCCAGGCAAGATGGCACACACCTCCCAGAGGGAGAACCTATATCAAAACGCCAAAAATACAGGCTCAGTTTACAGAGTGCTTACCCAGCATGCAGGAAGCCTTGGGTTTGCATCCCAACACTCAATAAAATGGGCAAAGTAACACATAGCTGTAATCCTAGCATATGAAGGAACCGGAAGGAGAATTGGGAATTCAAGGTCATCCTTGGCTATATAGCAAGTTGTACAGTAGCCTAAATATCATTACACTCTGTCTTTGAAAGCCCCCCGCCAAAACAGAAATAAAACATAAAACATAAAAACATAAAATCAAAATAAAACAAAATAAAAAAACATGGCCAGCTGGGCATGCCTTTAATTTCAGCACTAGGGAGGCAGAGGCAGGTGGATCTCTGAGTTGGAGGCCAGCCTGGTCTTCAGAGAGAATTCCAGGGCAGCCAGGGCTACATGGAGAAACTCTGTCTCTGAGAAAACAAAACAATACACATCAGCCTTTCTGGTGTGGTGACTCACACTTATAATTCCAGCACTCAGGAGGCTGAGGCAGGAGAACTTGTTTCATCAGGAATGTGAATTTGAGGTTAGCCCGAGCTATATAGTAGAGAACATGTTTCAAAGTGAAAACATAAGTAAGAAAGTAAATACCAGAATAGGATATGATATGATATTAACACTGAGGTGGCTCAGCAGGTTAAGGCACTGGCTGCCAAGCCTGACAACCTGAGTTTGCTCCCTCGGCTTCACACGGGGAAGAACTGACTCCTAGCAGTGTCTCCACACGCACACCATGGCCTGTGCGTGCCATGTGCCCCCATACACACGCAAAATAGATGAAAACATCATACAGAATGTAAAGAAGCAGTATTATGATATAGCAGTAGAAAATGCGAGACTCTTCCGGAAACATGAGCTCAACAGAAAAGGCTCTCTGTGTTCTGAGCACAGTCGCCCATGCAGGCTCTGAGAGTCAGAACAGAGTAGAGAACATGGATCAAAGGCAGGCTTTACCGTCACGGAGGGAGGCCTGAGCTGGCATCTCTGCTCTGCACACGGGCCTGCCCTGAGCGAGGGCCCCCAGGAGACAGAGACTGACTGTGTTCTCTAGCTTCCCCCTCACAAGCTGGGGTGCGTGAGGCCCGATATCGGGGTGGCCTTAGTTCTGTGGAACCCCGTCTACCCAGGCAAAACTCCACTTTCTGTGGCCACCGCCCACCACACACGCAGCATGGTGACGTCCCCGAATGTGCCTCTGACTTGCCTTCTGTACCAGTTTGATGAGAAACATAAAAAAGCTAATTATAAAAAGAATCCCACAAGCTCTGGCTGACGCACTAGAGAAACAGATTGGGGAGGGAGTGTTAGCCCAGGCAGGGCTGGGTTCAAATCCAGGACCCAGTCAGGTGACTTGGTCACAGGAGCTAAATTCTCTGAGTCTTTGCCTTTGGGTCCATAAAATGGGGGTGGTGAAGTTCCTCCCTTAGATTCTGGTGGGATGGTCCAACAGGGGCTTTCTAAGAAGCCAGAGGTAAAGGTACCAGATCTCGGAAGATGCACACTGCTACCAGCATGTCCCCAGTGACCCACTTCCCAGAGTTCTTCTCTGCCTCCAGGCTTGGAATAGCTCCCTGATTTCCTAAGACAATAGGACATAGGACTCTGGAAAATTCCAGTACATGTTAATCAGAAGATGGTCTATCCTGTGATAGTGAGACATGTCTGTAGTCCCAATACTTGAGAAGCTTGAGGCAGGAGGATCAAGAGTTGGAGGCTAGGGGCTGGAGAGATGGCTCAGCGGTTAAGAGCACTAGCCGCTCTTCCAGAGGTCCTGAGCTCTATTCCAGCAATCACATGGTGGCTCACAACCGCTATAATATGATCTGATGCCTGTTTCTGGCATGTGCAGATAGAGCAATCATATACATAAAATAAATACATCTTTTTTTTTAAGGAGACGTTTAGGATATATCTATTTTTTTTTTAAGTTTAGGATATACCTATTTAAAAAAAAAGAGTTGGAGGTTAGCCTAGGCCGCAAAGCAAAACCCTGCTTCAAAAACTAAAAAAATAAAATAAAATGATTTGGTGAAGAGGTCCAAGGCAGCTGAAAACAAAATGCTGGTTCTGCTCAGAAACACCACAGGCCTTTGCTATTCCTGCTGTGCCCTAAATAAGGCCTTCAGCCTCTCTCCTATGGGGCCCCAGCTGAGAGAATAGAGAATCATGCTATAGAGATTATTCTCTCTGGTCCCTGGGGACAATCTTGGGGCTCAGAGATACGAATACACCTGTCAGAGGTCACACAGCATGAGTGTGGTCAGACACACATACCATTTGTCAGGGGAAAGGCCTAATCTGACCTCCCGTGGGCTGAAGACTCCAGAGCCAGAAAAGGGGTGTCCTTCCTTCTCCCTGTGGCTGCAGGGTATTAGCTGGCCTCTGTGTGGCACCAGCCTGACCCCTACTTTCCATCTGTCCCTCCATCTGGCTTGCCCGAGAGTGACATGGCTCGACTCACCCTTGTCCACCACCTCCAGGTGGATCTTCTTGACGACGCTGGTGTTGTGCTCATAATTATCAAAGAAGAGGAGACGGTAGACGTGACATTCGTAGTCGCCAGAGTGGTTGTAGGTGACGTTGGTGATGAAGATGGACAGGTCCTGCAAGTCCTTGGTGCCCCGACTACCGTTCCACACCACGCGGCCCTCAAAGCGCTCATCTTCCTCCAGCTGCAGCACCTCATTCTCATAGCGTAGGATCTTAGGGTGGTTAGTGATGAGTGGGGCATATGAGTCACCCTCTGGCCCTGTCTTCCATATGCCATTCCCAGCCTGTTCTCCATCTTGATCCCCCCCAGGACAGATGTGGCATATATGGGATCAACATCTTTTGAGGTTTTCTTTTTTTTTTATGTTGTGTGTGTGTGTGTGCACGCGTGTTGTGTTTCTGGCATTGTAATCTTTGTACAATGTGAGGCAGGTGCCTTGCCATTGAGCCACACCCCCATTCCCTTACTGAGTGTTCTACCACTGAGCCACACCTCCAGCCTCTCACTGGGGGATTCCAGACAGGTGTTCTACCACTGAGCCACGCCCCCAGCCCCTCACTGGAGGATTCTAGGCAGGCACTCTACTACTGAATTACACTCTAGCCCCTCACTTAGGGATTTTAGGCCAGTAGAGCTGTAGAACCTACTCAGAGTAGAGTAGGCTCTACTCTGAGCCACACTCGAGCTCCGTCCTGTTGAATTTTTGGCAAGGGCTCTATTGCTAAGCCCTGCCCCCAGTTTCTTACTAGTGGATTTCAGGCAAGTGCTCTTCTATTGAGCCATGTCCCTAGCCCAAACTCAGGCATCTTGACTTCGGACAGTGAGGGATCAAAGAAGCTAAGATCTCGCCTGGGACTGCAGCAGACCCTGACTGCTCTAATCCTCTGACACATATATACACACAATTTCACAGCTGAAGCTTGCCTGACTTCTGCAGCCTCCTTACTCTATCTACACTTCTTTCCCAGCCTCCGGTCACATCACCCAGTCCCCCATTCCTGCCACGTACACAGTTCAAAATATACACGCACTGCAAAAGCTTCTACTCTTTGATTTTGCTCTATGGCTGGCCAAGACATTTTTGCTGGTGCCAAATAATTCCCGTGACATTTTTTTCTTGACATTTTTCCCCCTACCAGCCATATGCCAGCTGCATCAACTCATTCAGCCCTCACACAGACCCAGGGAGTTGAAGCCAGAGAGATGGCTTAGCAAGTGAAGGTGCTTGCCACCACGCTGGCAACCTGGGTTTGATCCTTAGGACCCGTGTGGTGGAATGAGAGAATGGACTCCTTCAACTTGTCTACTAACCTCCATACACATGCCATGGCATGTACACACACACACACACAAACACACACTACATAAATAAATGTAGTGACCTAAAAATATGGAGTAGTGACCATGACCCTTCACTGGGGACATGTGCTCTGTGACTTGCCTAAGGTGGTCAGCAGTCTGCGGTGATCTAAATCCAGGTCATCCACCGTATCACATCCTCATCATTAGCAACGCACTCAGACAAGCCAATCGCACGCCTGTAATCCCAGCACTCAAGAAGCCGAGGCAAGAGGATTGCCAAGAGTTAGAACCCAGACCAAGCTACTTAGCAACACCCTTTCTCAACAGCACTAAAAGCAATACCCAAGCAAACAAATAACCCAGAGACCCAGCGCTGCCAGTTCCACCCTGCACCCGGGTGCTAGCCCAGCCCAGGGACCCACACACCTTGACAAATTCCTCTGTCCCCTTCTGGCGGAAGGTCCACTCCGTGAAGGTCTCGGCAGTGGTCTCACTACGACGCTTACAGGAGATGCACAGGATTTTGAAGGTCATCCCATACACTGCCTCGGTATCAGAATCCACCTCCACGCAGCCCCCCCAGGCTGAGGATACTGCAGACACAGTGGACTCCGGTTAGTGGGGCGCCCGCCACCCGAGGCAACACCGGGCTCGCTGCCCCATGGAAACCATCTGTTTCCTCTCCACCCTTATTACCAACAGTGGATGCCAAACCTGTCCCTGCTTCTCACTCCCTGTGTGACCTTGATGAGTAACCCATCTCCTGAGAGCCTCAGTTTTCCACCTGCCTTTCCCCTAGATGTTAGGTGGAAGAATCTGTCCTCTTTATTCCCAGTAGTTGCTAGGCAGAATATGCACACTGGAGGCCTGGGGAAACAGGATGTCACCGTGGTGAGTAACTCCACTGAAGTGCCCGGGTCCTCAAAAAGCCAACAGCCTTCTAAGTGGTGGCTCTAGCATTACATGTTACTCCTACCATGAAAGACGTCTGCAGAGCCAGTCGTGGGTTGAGAGATGGGAAGGTTGCGTGAGGGGGTTCACTCTATCCCCGTTTCCTTCTTCCCCTAGCTTCTGTGTAATCCATCCCCTCCTTCTCTTCACCATCTTGCCCTATTCCCTCTTCCGCAGACTCACTTCCTAGATTCAAGACCTTCACCCCAAGTTAAAAGCTCTTTGCTGCTTCGGGGTCTTTGCTTCACCACTGAGTTAGAGGCCTCTGGTCCCTCCTTCACCCTCTTACCTGCCACCCCTTGTGTCCCACCACACACTAACTGAATAAGTCATATCACCAACTTTAGCTCTGGGTCTTTTAGTCTCCAGGGCTTCTGGTTCACCTTCCCTTTTGCCCCAGTCTCCCCCATGTTTATTCCTCCTAAAGGTCTCTGAAGATCCCAGCAGGGTTGTATTCCTCCGTTTTCCCATCATTGTATATCTCGCCATTACTATTACTGTTGTTGTTTTAAACTCCATCTGGCAGGCATTCTGTTCCTGGGACTGCCTCTCTATCTCCATCCCTTCTTGGTCTCTCCAGATCTTTCTGCTGCTCTCAAGTTTCTCTGTTCCTGGCTCCGGTTCCTAACTCTCTCCCTCCAATGTCCCTGTCTGCCTCAGTCTGTCTCTCAGTTTACCTCCACGTCCAGAGCATGCCTGGAGTCCTCACTCGGTATCCATGCCTCCGGGTTTCTTTCGGGCCCCAATCCCCAGGCGCTGCCTTCCCCCACCCCTCACGCGGCTGTGGGTGTCACATTGCAGCCTGCGGGGCTCTGCAAGCAGCTGACTCCGCGCCTCCTCGCCCCCGGCCCGGCGCCCGCGGCGGCACCTCTGTACCAAGTGTCCCCCCCCCACACACACACCCCGAGAAACCCTTGCATCTCCACAATCCTTCCGTGCCGTCCAGGGTCCCGCGACCCCAACGACCTCGCACCGCGCACAACTTCCCAGGCCGGGACTTGGCGGGGCTCGGGCCACTCGGGCGGGGGGCGTCCCGAGCGCCGACGGCGCGTGTCCCCCAGCAACACTCACCCAGCGCCGCGCCCACCACGAGAGCCAGCAGCGTCCCCATGGCCGCGCAAGGCGGTGGGTGCGCAGAGCGCGGCGACAGGCGATGGGCCCCGGCGGCGACTGGCCCGGGCGCGGGCGCGGCAGCTGCTGCTGGGGGGGCGCGCCCCCCCGCTCCGGTTACCGCCGGGGGCCCAGCCCCGGGGCCCGGAGAGCAGGCATCCCCGCCGCGCGGCAGGAGGCTCGGGATGCTGCGTGCGCGCGCGCCACAGGGCGCATCCAGGCTGCGGCGACCCCTGCCTGGCTCCGGACGTTGCTCGCGCTCAGGCTCCCGGCGCTGGGGTGCGGACCGCGGGCTCCTGCGCACTGCAGCGGCGGCCCGGGAGGGAGGAGGGAGACGGAGGAGGGAGGAGGGAGCGGGAGGGGGCGGGATGAATCACCGCGGGGGGAGGGCGCGGCCGCCCAGCCTTTGCCGCAGCGGCCCGGGAGGCGCCCGGGCACCGGCCTCTCCGGTGGCTTCGCGGCTTCTGCGCACCCGTTGCATGGTCTGGGTCACTCCGACTTCGCCAGACTCTCTGGGGTGTCGGGACCCTTTCCTCTTCTGAAAAAGGTCATCTCTAGACCACCAAGAGGACTTAGAGGACAGTTTGAGGGACCAATTTACGTCTTCCTAATTATAGAGGTCAACCTTATCCAGTTCTTGGGGAGATAAGCCTGAGACATCCCAGAGACCTACTTATGACACCTGAGATCCCTCGGACTGGAGATCTCTGAGCGAGGACCTAAGAGGGCATGGCGGAGTGAAAGGGTCAAGCTAGGTATATATAGAAACCTCCAGACCTTATCCAAGCCAAAAGGGTACCTTGGCATCCCACAGCTCTGGGGGTCGGAGGTGCGGGATTTCAAAGGGGCCATTCCCGCGATCCCACGCTGCGACTCTGACGTCATCTTCCCAGCTCTCCTCCCACTCCATCGTCCACCGTTCCTCCACCCCCAGCACACTAGCTCATCACTGCTTCAGGGCTTTTGCCCTACTTCCATTCTGCCTGGACACCCCCCACCCCAACCCCGCCTACTATCCCCAGGTGATGGAAGGGCTGATTGTGCTGAAGCCCAGGGCTCCAATGTCACCTTCACAGTATTTTCTGTGCCCATTTGGAGTAATCTGCTTCCCTCCTCACTGACTAGATCATCTTGGTTTTTTATTTACTTTGTCAAAACAGCTGTCGGTACCTAACATTACATTATGGGGGTTTGTTTTGGTTTTTATTATATTTTATTTACTCTGTGTGTGTGAGACCATACACCATTTCTGAGGTATACATATGAAGGTCAGAGCACAGCTTGGGGGAGTGGGTCCTGTATGTTTAACTTTGGAGACAGGATCTCACTATGTAGACCATGCTGACTTCTAACTGGTGGTCTCCTGCTTCAGTATGTACCACCACACCACGTATGTATTATTTTATATGATTTGTCTGTTTGTTGCTTGTGCCTCTCCCCCTGGGTGAGGGCACTGTCCTATGTCCCAAACAGGTCCCTAGCACCTTAACTTCTGCTAGGCTTTTTAAAGGGCTCTGGGCCACCAGGACTAAGGTGGGAGAGAGATTCTTGGCAGGGGTTGGCTGGCCCTGTCCTAACTTCCAGCATGAAATTAAAGTCCCAGTGAAGCCACAGCGTGGGGCAGGTCCAGGACCTAGCGGCAAGGAGCCAGGGACACCAGACACCTTTGTGGTCTGGGCTTTTGCGCTAGCACCTCCTAAGCCTCGAAATTCCTTGTGCAGAAAATAACCCTTTCGCAGCTCCAGTGGCTCTGGTGGGGGCTGGGAGGAGGAGGTGCGGGGAGGACAGACCTTAGCAATGGACACAGGGACACCTCCTCACAGCCCTACAAGATCGTTGTCTGAGGAGCCCTGCTGTGGTAGAGGCAGGGCAGCCTTTTACTCTGATGAACTGATTTCTTCTTACTCTAAGGTGCTGGCCTTCTGCCCCGTTTGCAGGTATGAGGAGGGAGCCAGAGGCAGCATGGGTGGCAGCCTAATCGCACAGCTGTGGTGGGGGCAGGGCAGGGTTTGCCTTTTGCTTGCTCCTGCTTCCACCCAATCCTCCCACTCCACAACTTGGCATGTGCCCTTCCAAAGGTCCTTCTACCTAGACAGACCTCTCTCAGCCCAGGGTTTGGATGAGGACGTGGTTGGGCTCTACTAGTACCGCAGATGTTTGAAGGGGAGGCGCCTGGTTCGGGGAGGGATGGCATCCTGCGTATAAATATGAACATCGGGGGCTAGAAAGATGGTTCAGTGGTTAAGAGCATTTGCTGCTCTTGCAGAGGACCCAGGTTCGGTTCCCAGCACTCACAGGGTGGTTCCCAACCACTCAGAGCTTCGGTTCTAGGGGATCCAGTTCTGAGGACATGGTCCACAAACACCCATGCAGGCAAAATACTCATTCATACACACAAAGAATAAATAATAAATCTAAAACAAAAAGTTAAATCTGGAGATGTCAGGGGGAGAGGGATTATGCTTCAACGGTGGCATTGAGGGTGTTGAGATGCTGTGACAAAGCTTGGCTTGGTGGCTCATGCCTTTAATCCCAGCATTAGGGAGGCAGAGGCAGGCAGTTCTCTGATTTGAAGGCCATCTTGGGAAGTGAGTTCTAGGACAGCCAGGACTACACAGAGACCCTGTCTTGTATACCCCCCCCCCCCAAAAAAAGATTTTGTTCCACAATGAAATGTACAGCTTGGTCCCTATATTTGATGGTCCCTACATGAGTTTCATTTTTCCTTCCAATTCTTTTGTGGTAAATAGTTGACTTACTCTTTGCCAAGCCTTGTTAGGAGCCACATAAATGCTGAGCCTGGTGGTGCAGACCTGACATCCCAGCTCCTCATGGGGCTGAGGTGGGAGCAGGGCAGGGTCAAGGCCCTACTAGGGCTTTACTGGGTGAGTTTAAGGCCAGCAGGCAGTGTAGTGAGAACCTATCTTACAACAGAAAGGGAATTAGAGGTCTAATTATTAAATCTGGCTAAAGGCGGCCCACACCCTGGGGAGGTAGAGGCAGGCGATCTCTGTGAGTGCAAGACATGCCTGCTTAACATATTGAGTTCCAGGATAGCCGGACCATTGTAGTTGAACCTCATTCAAAATAAATAAACATAAAATTTTAAATTAAGAAATAAAAAAAGATGTGGAAAGCCTGGTCGTGAGTGGTACTCAGTGGGTATAGTTGTTTGCTTAGCAAAAGTGAGGGCTTTAGATTCAATCCCCAATACAAGAAGGTCACATGTATTGATTGACTCATGAATTCTCTTTGATGGTGGTTTTCAATGTGGGTTCTCAATGTGGCTCCCCCCATGTTCATGTGCTCCCACTAAGGGGCTGCTAGGTATGCAGACCACTGGGGCAGCTGCTTTGGGCTTGCATAAGGCATAGTTGGCCTTGGTGACAGGAACAGGACTCCAGGACCTGGTTCATGATGGCAGGGTGAGTGGGAAGCCCCCATCTGCTTCCAGGACCCCACAGGTACAAGCCATAGCCGTTTCCAACCCTTTATTGGGGTCGTTATTCCCAAATAAATACATTAAACCCAGCGGGTTCTTGTGCACCCCAAAAGGTGCCCCCCACAACCCCAGCTGGGAAAAATAAGTTAGTTGGAGGGGGAGCCTGCCAAAGACCAGGCCAGCTCCCTGGCTGAGCAGGCAGTGGCAGCTGGAATCGCTCACACAGATCTAAAGTGCATCTTGGTTCTATGGTCCCCAGGTCTGTGTGGCTCTTGGCGGGGCCACTGTGAGGGGCAGGCAGGAACCTCCTGGCGGCGTTCACACCGTGCCAGCAGTGGCTGCCAGGGTTCCATGTGTCCTTCTGTCTGTTTAGGGGCGTGACTTCTCAATCAGGAGTCCTCAAGGAAAACTGTCATCAGGCTGTGGCTGAGTGTCCAGAGGAGGATCTGGGACAGTAATTCCTTGATGTAGCTTCTCCAAGGAGAACTTCATCTGCCGGAAGAGGTAGGGGAGTTAGGATGAGCACACTCTCCAAGCCATTCTGCACGGTCATGCGGCCCTACCTACCACCTAGTAACTTCTCAAGGTGGAATCAAGTGAACGGGGTTCAAATCCGGTCTTTGTTAGTAAATTACTAACAGTGTGAGGATAAATCCCTTCATTGCTATGGGCCTATTTCCTTGCTTGAAGAACAGGTGATTAATATAATCACTTGATTAATATCCCAGCTTCATAGAGTTATGTCAGAGATTTGAGGGATGCTAGAGCCTGGTCCACAGTGAGTACACCAGGGGACTACATACCCAGACTTGAACCAAAGGATGCTGCCCGCATACCTCCTGCCTACTACTTAGATCTGAACCATCTCCCACAGGCTGGCATGTCTATTGGTCTCCACTAGATGGCACTATAGCGGAAAGCTGCTGCCCCTTCAGGAAGCGGGGCCTCCCTGACTACTTATGTTTCTAGGGGAGGCCTGTTCTCATGCTCCCAGGACACCACCCAGGACGGTCAGCACATCCGGAGCCTAATAAACACTTCCTCCTTTCCTGGTTTGACGGTGAAATGTCCTCCACTCTCCTCATGCCCTTGACTCCTCTGCTGGGCTGGGGGAGGTTGTATGACTTCCAGGATGCGTCTAGCAGGCAGACCCAGGCCACTAAGGATGGGTTTTGAGGATTATGGCCTGGCCTTTCTCTCTGTCTCTATGTCATCTCTACTTTTGGACACAGCCTTCCCAGTGACCCTGATAGACTACATCGACAAGCCATGAGACAAAATGAGCCTCCCCTCAGTCGCTGCTCAGTATTGCCACAGGAGGAAGAAGATCCCCCAGTTCACCTTCTTTATGTCACAGAGAAAGCAATTAATCCATAGGGCTTCCTGCTGCACGGCTGGCTGGAGGACTGGTCATTTCTGGATGGTGGTAGGACAGCTCTGCTATGCTAAGGGCTCACTAATGTGCCACACCCCAGCCCCTCACTGGGGGATTCTAGGCAGGGGCTCTACCACTGAGCCACACCCCCAGCCCCTCACTGGGGGATTCTAGGCAGGGGCTCTACCACTGAGCCTCACCCCCAGCCCCTCACTAGGGGATTCTACCATTGAGCCACGACCTCCGGCCCACTAAACAGAATTTCCATAAATTCCTTCAGTTCAGTCCCTCAGGGATGCCATCAGAGACCAAAGTTGGAGTCTTTCTCTCATTCTCCTCCATATCAGAGGCACCCACCCCAGTGCCACACATTTTTCTCGGTCTTCCTCAGCTTCTGGCTGCAGTCCTCTGGGATCTAAGAGGAGCACTATATGGTGACAGGGTAGTTATTCAGCACCTCCTATAAGCCTGGGCCTGGCTCGCCAACAGCAAGAACATTACGTGTTTACAGTGTGCTTGGCATTACTTCAAATGTCAGTGCACTCTCAGTTTATGAAGGATGGCATTACTCTAGACGTTCAGAAGACACAGCCAAGGCCCAAATGACAGTCACTTACATAAGGTCACACAGCAGCAGTCTGACCTTGAGTGTCTCCTGAACTCTATAGGGTGACTTCATCAATCCCTTTTTGGAGATGAGAACCAAATGCCATTGGGAGAGCCACTCTGTCTGCCAACCTAAGCCCAAGGCAGGCAGGGAACCAAGCCTGGCTACTCGGATTAGGGAAGAATGGACATGCGACCCCAGCAGCTAATGGCAGAGAAGACTATCCTTGCATATTCTCTTAAAGCAACCTGCTACTAGCAGAACAGAAAGAGGGGATTCTTACTACAGCTAAATGGCTGGATCCAGCCATGCCTGAAGGATGCTTTTCCAGGATATGAGTCTTGTTCCTTCTGTCCCATGGATCTCCCTAGCAAGCTAAAAAAGAGATGAGCTACCGGAACTAGCTTCCTCATTTTATGACAGAGGAAACTGAACCCTTTGGTAGTGATGCATCCTGACCCAAGGCCCCACAGCCCGGCGTGGCTGCTGCATACCTCATCCAGGAGCTCCACCGATGCGCGAAGGATCTGCCTCCACTTGTGCACCTCAACGCTGTGGAAGTGCTTCTGCAGAGCCAAGATCTCTGCCCACTCCGTGGCTGTCTGGGGGAACTTGCTGTGGAGATGAAGGATCTGAGTGAGAATGGCCCTGGCCATCTTAACGTGCTTGAGCCCTGGCCCCAAATTCTGCCCTCAGGCTCTCTCCTCTTACCCCTTGGCCAGTGCCAGGCTGTGCCAGGACTCGAAGGTATGGGCCGTTCTCTCCAAAGACCAGAGACGGTAGAAGAGGAGGGCGTTGAGAGCGATGAGAACGATGAGGCTGGGGACAGAATCCGAAATCAGGCCCCTGGGATCACGATGAATGTGCCCTCCAGTCAGGCTTGGAAGTCTGCACCCACCCACAGCACACTAGCATAGCCACACCTTAAAAGGGCACCGTCATTACCCACCCTTTTCAGAGGAAAGGGGCTCAGAGAGGGTGACAGATATGCCTAGGGTCACACAGCCCATAAGCAGAAAAGACAGGGTTCGTGCTTTGACCTATGTCATGCCTACATGCTTGCTGGCCACACTAAGCCATCTTTCCTGGAAAAGCCAGGGACATTGAACAGGGAGAGAACGCTGCAGGGGGATGAGCTTCAGTACAGGGGAATGGCAGAGAGGGGATGCCCTACCTCACACAGATCCTGCGAAGGCAGTGAGGGGAAGACAGAGATATGAGAACTGGCCAGGGCAGGGTTGGTACCCGGCCCTCCTCCACCCAGGGCATCTAGCTCTGAACCTGAAGACCACAGGGTTCCCAGGTGATCTTGGGAAACTGAGGCCTAAAGAGGCTGAGCATGAGGCTTGGGGCAGCTCTAAGCTGGTATGCTGGGGTCTTACTCTCATTTTCTTTTCTTTTCTTTCTTTCTTTTTTTTTTTAAAGATTTATTTTAGGGCTGGTGAGATGGCTCAGCGGGTAAGAGCACCCGACTGCTCTTACCCGCTGAGCCATCTCACCAGCCCCCTGAGCCATCTCACCAGCCCCCTGAGCCATCTCACCAGCCCCCGCATTTTCTTACTGTCCTGCCCTTCCCATACACACTGGCCTCCAAATGCCTGTGTCCCTGACCAAGCCCTAGGGAGGTCTCAGCTCAGCTGTCCTTGGCTCCCCCGAATCTATGATGTCTTCTCATCTCTGGCTGCCACAACCTCCCATACCAACCCAGCCCCCCTCCCACGTGTCTGACAATAATGCTCCAATTTCTCCACCATTCCCATGGGACTCTTGGTCACTGGGCACAGAAAAACAATGTATCTACAACTTGGCTTCTTTTGAGTAGCTAACTTCACATACTTAGTCTCTTCTTCCAGAAATTTCTTCCCTCTGACTTCCCTTGGGCCCCAGGGTAGCTGTTGTCCCAGCAAGAAAGACTTCTCTAAGACAAATGGAGCGGCATGTGGGAACGCTGCTGGACATATCCCAATATGCAATCCTTGCTCTGGGCTGAACCCACATCCCAACAAATGCAGAGGCCCAGAGAGGCCAAGCACGTGATCCACATCACACAGCCAGGCTGCTAACCCATGCCAGTCTTCCTTACTCACACAATGCTGATGAGAACCAGGGCACTGGGGATGCCTGCCCCAGGGCCCTGATCCACAGATGGTTCCGAGAAGCGAGAGCTGAGGGAACCTGTAAAACAACAACTTGGGGTGAGCCAGGAGCACCCCAGGATCCATCTCTTCCAGCTGCCTATCTCGAGGTAACGCACCTGAGGTGTGCATGCTGGTCTGGGTGCAGGGGTCTGGGTCTGGGTGCTGAGGCCCGTCTCTGTGCCCCCTCCAGCTCAGGGGCCGCTTCCTCCTCCGCAAGCCTGACAGTAGTCCACGTGTATCTTTCCCTCCTTCCTCCAGGGACAGCTTCTCTGCCTTGGCAAGTTCTCGATCTGAGGGACAAGAGATGGTTCGGTATGTCTGTACCCTGCCGGGCCACATCGCCCCTGCACCGCCAGACCTGGGTAGTCCCCTACCCAGGTGGTGGAAATAATCTTCGATGCCACTCCATGAGTTCTTCTCAATGAGCGACTTCACAAGGCTCCACGGTTGCTTTCGGTAGCGGATCTCTGAGGATACACTAGGAGGAGGACAAGAGAGGACCTAGGTCAGGTTTGTAGGGGGAATCTACGAACCCAAGACTTCTAATTCAGAGAAGGGTCTTTGCCACCTCAAACCTAGGCCTTGGACTCTGGCTTCCTCCATCCCACATTTACACTTAAATCACACTTTAAGGGGGGGTCTCCCTATAACTACCTTTGGTTTGAGGCTATACTAGGGATTGAAATTCCTACCTGCTAAGCAAGAGTTCTACGGTTGAACTCTACTCTCGGCTCCTCCCCCAGTGGAATCTACACCAGTCTTTTTTATCCCTTAACAGGGCCTTACAAATTTGAACTCACTGCAGCCTTGAACTTAGGATCCCCTGGTCCCAGCCTCCTCTGTGCTGACATTACAGGACCTGCTCTCGACAAAACCTATCCAGAATTCAACTATTGTTCTTTTTGCCACTCCCAACTGGTCCTAGCCCTACCTTTACACCTAGAGAGCAGAATGGGAGGGCTCCTATTGGTCTCCTACCCCAACCCCATTTGCAGCCAGATGAAGCCTGTCTATGGAGTTTATTCAGGGTCCTCTGGGCTCAGACTGATTCCCTGGATGCACCTAACTCCTACGTCTCTACTCCAGCTACTCCCATGTTCCTGCTTCTCTACTCCAGCTACTCCCATGCTTCTGCTTCTCTACTCCAGCTACTCCCATGCTCCTGCTTCTCTACTCCAGCTACTCCCAAGCTCCTGCTTCTCTACTCCAGCTACTCCCATGCTCCTGCTTCTTTACTCCAGCTACTCTCATTCTCCCACTTCAGGGCCTTTGTATTGGCCATTCTGAATGGAAGCCCCTTCCTCTGACTATTATGAAATATTCCTTTCTCAGAAGGTCCACCCTTGATCATCATAGTACAACCTCCTGCTCTCTCACTCCAGTCTCCTGTGAATTTCTCTAAAGCCAGGTGAGGTAGTAAACTGAATAACATTCTGCAGTCACTTAATTCACTGGAATTTTCACAGTGAAGTTTAAGGTCCCTTACAGGGGAATCTTTGTCCCTGAGACCTAGAATATCTATGTTCAACTTGTGCTCAGGGGTTCAGTGAACAGCTGAGCACATCAACTATTCTATTCACAATGACCTCTTCCAATGCTGGGTGGAGGCAGCCCTGACCACTGAGGTGAGGTAGAGATAGGGCACACTCGGGATCACCGAAGCCGGGCCTTGTTCCGGGCCAGACCCAGGATACAGTATCGGTGGGCAGTGTAGAAGTAGTCCTGGTACGGGATGCCCTGGGTGAGCACCTCAGAGTCCACCACGCACCCGCCCGCCTGTGGGCCGCGCCGGAACAGCGTCTGCAGGGGACAGAAGGAGCAGCCGGGAGGTCAGGGCTGCTCCCTGGGGCTAGCCCACCCGCCTGCCACCTCCCCAAGCCTACCTGTGTCTCCACCACAGAGGCGCTCTTGGGGCCTAGCTGGTTGCTAATGGGGATGGTGTAGGTCAGGACTCTGCGCTGGTGGCACTTGCTGTCACTGCTCCAAGGGCTCAAGGTCACATCTGGGAGGGAGGCGAAGAATTAAGAGCACACTCTCCTTTCTTTGCTCCCAGGTTGTAAGAAACCCAGCCTTTTTGGAGGGTTTCAATTCTCTGAGGGCTTGTCCCCAACTGCACCACCCTACACTGTGTCTCCACTGTGCTGCCCGCCCCACTTTTAGTTTAGAAGCTAAAACAATTTGGAGTACAGCGGCAATGACAGGCGGTGAGTTTCTGACACCTTCTGCAACCACCTCAGTCATTGCCACAGCGTCAAATGAAGGAACTCCAACCTTTGTGACACCTTTTCCTGAAGGTCCTCCTGAGCCCTCACACATACCAGGTTCCATAATGAGCCTAGGACCTCCCCACACCCTCTGGTTGGGTCCCCACTGCACCATCCTTCAGTCCCTAGGGGTCCTAGGTTTTGCCTACCCTAATATGTTATGTCCATTGTCTTGGGGAGGTGGGGCCGTATGTATATGCCGTGAATATGTCTATGTGTATTCATATGTACAGCTGCATATATGTGTGTGTGCACACGGGAGCGTACGTGTAGAAGCCAAAGAACAACCAGCGGTGAACCTTGTTCCTCTTCAGGTGCTGCCCACCTTGTTTCTCTGAGATAGAGTCTGTCACTGGCCTGATGCTCACCAACTGGGACAGGTCAGCTGGCTAGGCCTGTCCTGCTAGTATTGTACCCAGACGCGTGCACCACGATGCCCAGCTTTTAAAGAATATCTAGATCTATTTTATTCTTAGTGTTTTTGTGTTTGTGTGTGTCTGTGTCTTTGTACCATGTGTGTGTGTGTGTGTGTGTGTGTGTGTGTGTGTGTGTGTGTAGTATATTGTTATGTATGTGGTATGTGTATGGCTGTCTGTGTTATGTCTGTGTGTGTTGGGTCTCTCTGTGTTTATCATGTGTGTGTCTGTGTGTCATGTGTCTGCATGTGTTGGGTTTCTCTGTGTGTATCTGTGTGTATGTCTGTGTCGTGTATGTCTGAGTGTCTGTGTGTGCCTGTGTATCTGTGCATATTTTTGTGTGTGTATGTCTGTGTGTTTTTGTGTTGTGTGTGTGTGTGTGTCTGTCTGTCTGTGGGTGTGTCTGTGTGCCTTTGTGTCTGTGTTGTGTGTGTTTCTGTGTTGTGTGTCTCTGTGAGTCTGCGCATGTTGCATGTCTATGTCATATGTGTCTGTGAGTCTCTGTGTTGCATGTCTATGTCATATGTGTCTGTGAGTCTCTGTGTTGCATGTCTATGTCATATGTGTCTGTGAGTCTCTGTGTTGCATGTCTATGTCATATGTGTGTCTGTGAGTCTGTGTTGCATGTCTATGTCATATGTGTGTCTGTGTCTGTGTGTCAGTGTGTGCGTGTGTCCACGTGAGTTCAGTGCCTGTGGAAGCTTAGGGTGTTGGGTCCTCCTGGAGCTGGAGTCACATGTGGGCAGTTGTGAGCAGACCCCACATGGTGCTAGGAATAGAACTTGGGTCCTCTGCAAAGCAGTACATGCCCTGAACCCCTGAGCCATCTCTCTAGCCCATTTAAGACACTTTTACTACATTTATTTATGTATGGGGGACTGGCATGTGTACCAGGCACAGGTGTGTCAGAGGAAAACTTGTGGTAGTTGCTTCTTCCTTCTACCATGTGGGTTCGGGTGAACACCGTTACTCACTGGGCCACCTTGCTGGTCCAGTACCCAATGTTTTATGTGGGTTCTGGTTTTCAAAACTGGGGTTCTCATGCTTGCACAGAAAGCGCTTCAGGGAGTGAGCCACCTCTCCAGGCCAGCTCCACTGCCTTCTAGTCTCCTGAGGATTGTGTCTGCTCTACCCAGGAATAATATCTGCTTAAAACCAAGTAGTCCGATTGTATGTCCTCTGCCATGGACATTCCATGGCCGCCCAGTATTCTAGGAGTCTGTGAGAAGCAGTTACTAGTGTGCATCGGTTAGATCTTAGTACAGCTGCTGGAGGCCCTTTCTAGGTACCAACTCGTTCACCTTTCACGCTAACACAAGCTCTACAAGCATACCCAGTGTGCGCAAGAAACAGGCATGGAGAAGTTGAAAGCCCTCTCCGAGGCCACTGCTAGCCAGAGGCAGCATGAAGCCTGCTCCTGCAGGTGCCAGACACAGGGTCCTCTGCTTCCTTTGCCCACTGACCTGTGAACTTGCGCTGCTGCAGGAAGCCTTGCAGGAACGGAGAGTCCGAGAAGAGCATCTGCTGCAGACGCTCAGCACCCACGTGGAAGACGGAGTTGATGAGGAGCCGACCGGAGAGGTCAGGCAGCAGTGCAGCCAGATCACCTGGGAGACAAAAGTGTCCTCATTATGTGGGTACATCTCTGGGTTCCTCTGGGCCAAATGCCCCTCCTCACTCCCAGGCTTCCAGGGTGGAAGGGCAAATCTATCTTCCTGAACAAGAGACACCTGAGAATCTGAAACAACACTATAAACTCTTCCTATACCATAGGATTTGTCGAAGGTAGGCACACGCCCTAGCCCAGCCAATAAAAGCCACTGCAATGGTGCCCACTGGCACAGAACTCCTACGGTCAACTGGAATCATTTGTCCTGTCAGACCAATCAGAGCCATGTCTGGGATTTTTGTGGCCGTCACTGTGCCATATATTGTTGGTAGCGAAGCCTAGGGCTCGGTCTCCGGGCTCACAAGAGTAAAGTCTACCTGAAAACTAGTATAGTGAAAACGAACGTAACCAGTTTCACAGCCGGCCTTTTCTGGCCACAGAACCATTAATGCAGGATGCTGTCTGAGCGACATCCCTGACCATCTGCATGATGTGCCCTGGGTACCAATGCCTCCGGTCTCACTAGTCCCGACTTGGGTATAACCAAAGAGAATGAATGGGGTCACCCATTCCTTCCTCACCTTCCTCCCCAGTAGATGAGGACGAGTTACTCGTGTCTGTCAACAGTTCCTCTCTGGACAGCAGATCTAAGGGACCCAAGGAGGGAGTGGGCCCGTCTGGTGGTGTCGGCTCAGTACTCAGCGGTTCCGCTACTGGGGTCACTGTCTGGCTGGAGGAGGCATCCAGCTGACTGTCTGTCTGTTCTTCCTTGTCCTCCTCCGCCTGCAGAGAAGGGGTCCATCTAGTCTTCCATACCTCAACCCCAGCCCAAGGGTTTCCCACAGATCAACTCTGGCCACAAGTGTTTGATAGACTAAAGTTTAGGTCCGGGCCAGAAGGTCATGATGTCTGTACCTGGGGGCTCTTGACTAGTCTGACAGAGGCCTCAGGACCACCCAGGGATGAGGGCTTATGTGAAGCTTGGTCTACAAGCTTTGTTGCCCATCGGTTTCCTATCCATCTATCTTGTTCCCCTTTGTGTCTCCTCTTCCTCCTAGTCTTCTGTATTTGCCCAATTTACCTATTTTCCTTGTCTGTCGTCTTTTCTCCACCCACCAGCGTCTCATCCCTCTGCCAAGCCCCTCCTCCCCCTGATCTTCTGTGCTCCCCCCTCCCACTGATCTGTGCTCCCTCCTCCCCCACTGATCTTCTGTGCTCTCCCCTCCCCCACTGATCTTCTGTGCTCCCCCCTCCCCCACTGATCTTCTGTGCTCCCCCTCCCCCACTGATCTTCTGTGCTCCCTCCTCCCCCACTGATCTTCTGTGCTCCTTCCTCCATTCCCAATCTTCCCATCTCTCCCCATAAGCATCCACTTGCTCACCCCATGGTCTGCATCACTGCTGGCTCGGGAAAGGTTTGGGGTGACCCGGCCACGCCTTGAACCCACAGGGCTTGGCTCCTGGCTGCGGTCAGCCGGCCCCGAGGGGCTGATGTCACTGAGTGCAATCACGTCTCCCACCTCTTTGGGACTCCTGCAAGGGAAAGGAGGAAGTGGGAGATAGCTGGACCCTCCGGCAGCCACATGCTACACTCACTGTGTTCTCCCTCCACCCCACCCAGGCTTTGCAAAGTCACCTCATGTCTGTCAACAGTTCATCTCTGGACAGCAGATCCCAGGGACCCAGGAAGGCCCCTCAGAAATTCCTGACATCCCTTTGAGCCACCTTCTACCTCCAACTCACCCAAGACCATTCAGTTGCAAGGGGCAGACATAGTCTTCATCTTCACTGGTGAGGCCCAGCTCCGAGCCGTAGCACTGATGGACGAGGTGCCAAAGCTCTCGAGGACTCAGTGTCTAAGGCATAAGGGATAGAAGTTGGCCTCTTGTTTCTATTGCATGGTCCCATCAGTTCCCCTAGCTTCCATGAGAGGGCAGCATAGCTACCCACTCCAGACTCTACCCATCTCTACCTAGCTGGCATCCATCACTAGCCTGCCTCTTTCTGCAGAGCCAGGGCCCTGGGCCCTAAAAGCTACACCTTAGAGCTCCTAAGTCCATAGTGCTCTGGCTAGAGAAGATTCCCCTTTTTACTGAGAAGGATCTGGAAACTCTGTAAGGAGAAGTCATGTGCTCAAGGTCACACAAATGACCCACAGGGATTCAAAGCCAGTCAGATCCCAGAGGAGTCCAAGCTCTTGCCTCCTATGCTGTCTGGTTTCCATCCTCCTCTATATATCCTCAGCAGCCCTGGGCGTCCCACTGCCCACTGATTGGCTGGGCCTCAGAAATAATGAAATATTAACAGACAGGGCAGTGGCCGCTGCTGGCATTCCTACAAGCACTGTGTAAGTGCCACCTCAAAGTAGATGCTAGTGCAACACTATCAGGACTTCAAGACGCAATGTGCCCAGTAGCCCATCCAAGGTCACCCTGATGGGAGGTGACGGGGGCTGAGATCAGAGCCCCAGCAATGCCTAATCCACTCAGCTTGATTGAGATAAGCAACATCACCGAGCCCAGCCCACACCCAGTCCTGGGAGCTCTGAAGTAGAGATGGTCCCCTTTGCCACACACAACTGCGTGGTGATGAGAATGGAAGTGAAGGGCCCTCCTCTGGCCTTGTCCTCTTTGGGGATGCTGCCCCACCAGGCTCCTGAGAGGAGGGAGGTCTTTTGCAGTCTTACTTTTGAGGATGGCCCGTTTGGTGTTGTCCTGGGGGATGAGTGCCACAGAGAGGGTGAGGCACACAGCGGAGCAGGTATGGGGAAGGGTGGCTCAGGGGGTGTCATCAGTGTTAACGGATAGGCGTAATGACTGCTCACCCTATGTTCCTTCCTCCCTGCTAAGTATTACCTCACATGGAGGCTTCCCTCGGCACCGGGGACCAGTCTGTACCAATCCCTCCCTCCTCCTTGGCCTATCCCTGGCAAGACCTTTGGAGAAGCCACAGATGCAGAAGGACCTGGTGCCCACAAGAAGAGCTGGGAGTTTCCTATGGGATCCCGGTCCTCCCTAGTTAACTTCATCCTCCTGACCATATCAAGTCATACCCACCTTTTCAAGCAGCGCGTTCTGCCAGAGACGGAAGATGAGGAGGAAGCAGCGGTCTCGGGCCCCGAAGGAAGTGAAGAAATGCTGTAAAGAGAGGGGTGTGAGGAGACAGAGAGGCAGGACGGGGCAGGGACACCCAGTGGTCACCACCATGGAGAGGAGCCTCCCGGAGGTGATGGGAGAGAAAACCTTCCCCATGCCTGAGGCAGAAGCAATGTTCAGTGCCTTTCCTAGCCCTCTTTGCTGTCAGGGACGGCTAATTCTTCCAGCTCTGGGCCGACAAACACAAAGTGGAGTCTGATGTCGGGTCATTCCCTGGTCCTTCCTGTTTCCTGTTAGGACTCCAGAGTTGCACAGCTATCTTTCAACCAAGCAGATATGAGGCAGGAATTGAGGACGCATGCCAGGTGTGGTTCTTGCTGACTACTGGGGCAGTGGAGCCAAGATTTAGAGTTTGAGGTCAGCCTGAGCTACACAGCCAGACCCAAAACAGACAGACAGACAGACAGACAGACAGACAGACAGACAGACAGACAGACAGACAAACAGGTCTAGGGGCTGGAGAGCTCGCTCAGTGGTTAAGAGTGCCTGCTGTTCTTGCAGAGGACCCAGCTTGGGTTCCCAGCACCCACTTCAGGGAGCTCACAACCATCTGTTAACTCCAGTTCTAGGAGGTTTGACACCCTCTTTTGGCTTTCATGGGTACTGCAGGCATGTGGTACACATATGCAGGATAAACAGCCATACATGGAAAATAAAAAGAAATAAATACTTAAAACAAAAACAAACAAGCAAGCCTTTAATCCCAACACTCAGGAGGCAGGAGCAGGCAGATCTCTGTGGGTTCAAAGCCACCCTGAGCCACATAGTGGGTTCTGGGACAGAAAGAGCTGCATAAGACACCCAGTTCTCAAAACAAAGAGCAAACAAACAAGATCTAGAGAGATAGCTCAGGGGTGAGGTGTTTTTCTGGAAGATATAAAGCCCTTGGTTTCTATCCCAGCTTTGGCTGGGAGTGGGGGCATCCGAATTGATGGGTTCCTGGGAGATTTTAGGATCAGTGCATCGTAGGACATCTATGTAAGGAGGCCATTGCATAGGAGAATACTGTAGGGCCCCCAAAATGAGTGGGAATGGACCATTGTGAGGGCCGAGACAACAAACAGGCCAAGTTCAACACAAATGGGGATCTGCTCTGATGGGCGTGTCTAGGTAAATTGGGGTGGGAGTGGTCTCCGCTGTGATCCTGGTGCGTGCCTCCCCACCCCCACCCGTCCATCATTCACCTTCTCACTCTCGGTACAGATCTGAATGGCATTGGGGATGAGCTTAGCTGTCTTCTCCTTCTTCAGACAGGTCACTTCCTTCAACTGGATGGAAATCTTAAAAGACAGCACGAGAGCTCAGTGAGAACGAGAGCCAGAAGCCCTGCCGGCCCTGCGGCCCCTCCGCATCCACCCATGGTTCCTCAACTCACTGTGGTCTCCCAGCGGAAGATGTTGCTGTAGAAACAGATCCAGTTCTCAGAGAGGTAGAGGCGGCCCTGGAGGAGGATCTCCCTCTGCAGGGCGCAGGAGTAATCTGAGAGTGGCAGAGGGAGAGACAGAGTCACGTGTTCTGTCCCGGCAGCAGCCCACAAACCAGCAGGGAGTCAGGAGAGAGGCCAGAAGCTCGGTCCAGGTCAGTAACTGAGGCTGGGGGTGTGGAAACTCACCCACGATGAGGCGCTCTGCTTCAGGAAGTTTGCTGAACAGTTTCCGGAAGTCCTCGTTGCGTTGTTTGTAAGTGGGACACAGCATCTGTGGAGAGGTTTGGGGCATGGGAACCCGGGTGAAGATTGCAAGTCGCTATTTGTCACCCCCCCAAAACTTCCGATCCCTCTCAGTCTTCTTGGCCCTTGGGGTTTCTTTGCTCAGAACACACATGCCACCATAAGAATACCTTCCATTTACTGACTTTTAAAAAATTACTTATGTGAATGAGTGTTTTTCTTATATGTATATGGGTGCATGTTGAGAGTGCCCAGGGCTGGAGGAGGACAGAGCAGGGCATCTGGTCCCCTAGAACTGGAGTTACAGGTAGTTATGAATGGCCATATTGGTACTGGGAATCAAACCTGATTCCTTTGAGAAAGTAGCCAGTAGTCTAAACTGCTGAGCCATCTCTTGGTTTACTGACTTCATAAAAGGGTCAGGCCCTGTGCGAGGTACCACCACCAGCATCACTAAATCTTATCCACTCTTCTCTCTGGCATCACAAGATTAGGCTAATGTTTCTCAAGCGGGGAGAAGAAGACCCACCCAAGGCCATTCAGAGACCATAAATAGCAGCATCCTGTCCTGTGTGTTAAATAGAAGCGTCTGATGTGTGGCTCGTTACGTATCACCCACTCCTTACTGCTCTCTCTGGTCTGGACCTCCTAGCAGGCAGACAGCCCCCTCCCATACCTTTATCAAGCCTCCCGGGCAGACAGATACTTACACTGTACCAGCTCTGCATCTTCTGCAAGAGAAAGAAATGAGTTAGGAGGAGCCTTGTGTTCTCTGCCCTTGCCGCCCTCTGCCGACCCCACCTGAGCTCTCACTCACCTTACTGTTGCGGATGAAGTTCCGGCTGCCCAGGCTCTGGGCGCTGAGTGTCCCGGACACTCCGCTCTTCTCAGAGGAGCTGTCAGACCCCTTCTCCACCATGGTGCCTGGTTCTGGCTCAGGAGCTGGAGGGGGCCGGATTGGGGGCAAGAGCTGAAGCCGCTTCCGAAGAGATGGGGAGCTGCTCGGGGAGCTCCGGCCAGAGTGGGGCGTGGTGCTAGGGAGGGAGAGGAAGAGGAGAGAGTGGGGAGGGATGGTTAGGGGCAGGAATTAGCCTGATTTTTGAAGGTGCATCCATCTAGTGGCTCCATCTGCCCACCCATTCATCCATCCAACCATCTACCTGCCCATTCATGTATCCACCAACCTAGCCATCCACCTGCTTATTAGTCCACCTGGCCATCTATCTTTCTATTCACCAGCCTAGCCATCAGTTTATCTATCCATCCATCTCCCAATGTAGCTGTCCACTCATTTACGGATCCTCTACCCACCTAACCACAGCTCATCCATATAGTCATCCATCTACCACCTATATACCCATCTACCAGTCCATCCATCCTTCCATCTTTCCATCCAACTATCTATCTGTTTTTCTATCTGCCAACCTAGTCAACCACTTACCAGTCCATCCATCCATCCATCCATCCATCCATCCATCCATCCATCCTTCCTTCTAGCCATGTCCCTACCCACCATTCACCCCCTTCCTGTCTCTCTAACCCTAGAGCAGGCCTGAATATCCCTGTGCCTCTACTGCTTCACTATAGCCCAGGCAATGATGGCCCCACATATATCATCCTTGTGTGGGATTACGGGGGATTAAAGAAATCAAACTGTGAAGTCTCTCTAACACAGTCAGGCACACAGTGATGACACGTGCTCTTTTATGACCACATCTGGGGGACAGAGGACTTCTGGAAGTCAGTTCTTTCCTTCCACCAGGGGATTGAACTCAGGTCATCAGGATTATATGGTAAATGCTTTTACCCATGCCCATCACCCATTTTTTAAAAAACATAATCTTACTAATTTATTCATAAAGCAAACCTTTACTGACACATGACACTCAAGATGCAAACCTAAGTACCCCTCCCTTTTATTTTTGTTTTTTCAAGACAGGGTTTCTCGGAGTAGCCCTGGCTATCCTGGAACTCACTCTTTAGACCAGGCTGGCCTCGAACCCAGAAATCCACCTGCCTCTGCCTCCCGAGTGCTGGGATTAAAGGCGTGCGCCACAACGCCCGGCACTAAAAAGTGTTATTTTATTTATGTATATATGTGTGTGTGTGTGTGTTTGGGCATGCACTGTTTATGTACACTGCAGATGTGCAGTGCCAGTGTAGACCAAAAGAGGGCGCCATAGCTCCAGGAGCTGGAGTTATAGGTGTTTGTGAGTCACTGTATGGGTACCAGGAACTGAACTCAGGTTCTCTTACAGAGCAGTATAGGCTCTTAGCCACCAGGAGCCACGTCTCCAGCCCCAAAGCACCTTTCTTAGTGTCTTTCCTTTCCTCATCCCTAATCTGTCCTTGACCCCCACCAACTCGACCTCTAAAACTTCCATCTTTCCTTTCATTACTGAGTCTCTTCATCCCATCCTCCACTCCTTTCCACACAGGCGGCACACAAACTTTCTTCTAGTTCTCTTCTGCTACCTCTGCCTCAGTCTCTCCTCACGTGCAGCCCAGGAAGCTGGTGACCAGCTAGCTGAGTCAGCTCAGGGTTCTCTAAGCCCTGATCTGGCTGTCCCTCGCTCCAGATGAAAATCAAGTCTAAAGATTTCTATGTGACTAGGTCTCATTTCCCTGGCCTCATGCCCTCTCTTGTCCCAGGCATTCCAGCCTCCTCTTGTTCTTTAAGCTCCTAGGGTCACACCCTGCAATCTGTGGTCCCCTCCATCAGACAAGCCCACCCACAGCTTCAGCACAACGGACTCTATCATTCATCCTCAGCGCTCCTTCTCCAAGGTCCCTCAGCCTGAAAAGAGGTTCCCTCCTTCCCTCCCCCCTCCCTCCTCCTGACTCACCCACACTATCTCCACAAACCCTGTTCATTTGTTTACACAGTTTCTTTATTGCCTGCCCTAAACTGTGAACTGGAGGAAGTCTTGGTTGCTGTCTGTATTCTTAGCACCTAAACTAGAGACAGGGCCCATAATTACTGCTTATAAACACGGGGACGGAATGAACAGCCCTGATCTGGCTGCGCCCAGCACTAACAGAGACCAGAAGTCTTGGTTCTGGTGAGTTAACGTCCTGCCAGAGGCGGACGTTAAGCAAACAGAACATTCTGGTAACTGTGCAAACACCGACTGCCATAAGGGCGGCGGGGATGAGAGGCAGGGACTTTAAAGGACATCTTTGTTGACTTCTTATCAGGATTCTGTCAAACACTCCGATTGATTTTATCGCTGCTCAAAAACACTGTGTGCTTAAGCCCAGGACCGTCCAGTTTTACAGTGGAAACCAAGGCTACAAGTGAGAGGTTCTGGCAGAGGGAGGCACAGCGGTTTCTGGGAAGGATTCTAACTTCAGTACACAGATCTATTTTGGAGTACGAGTGCTATCTCCCCTTTCAGGAACTTCTTCAGCAATTGGTCCCCTCTGCCGTGTGGATCCCGGGAATACAACATGGGTGGCTGGGTTTAGTGAAGCATGTTTACCCACTAGGCCATCTCCTCTGCTCCCCCAGGAAGTTTCTTCAAATATGTCTCCCCCATATAATTTTTAGTTCATGCCGGTCGCCACACTGCCCTTGCACTTCTTTGCTCTGACTTTTTTTTTTTTCCTGGGCTGGGAATTGAACCTAGAACCTGGTATATGCTTAGTGGATATTTTACCACTGAGCCACGCCCCCAGCTCCTCACTGGGGGATTCTAGGTAGCTGTTCTACCATTGAGCCACGTCCCAGCCCCCCCTTTACCTTTTATTTTGAGGCAGGGTCTCTCAATAAACTGTACAGATTGGCTTTGAACTCACTTGTTAGTCTAGACTGGGACTGAACTTTTGGTTGTCCCGCCTCAGCATTCTGAGGTAGGACAGCCCTGTGCCATCATGCCTGGCTGGTGCTGCTTCTGCAGTCACACCAAGAAGTCACTAAAGAGTCACCTACAGGCCACAGGACATTGCCTGGCCCTTGCAAATATTATACAACACCTCAAGATTTTAATGCACCCCTCTGCCTTCTGCGGCGCAGCAGTCACCCCAACAACAGCTCTATGGGCTTCTGGGGACATGCCTGAGGGCTGTCTTAGTTCCTGCTCTGCCGCAGTCCTGCCTTGATGGGATGAGAGAGATGAAGTCATGTGATTCTTATAAAAAAAAGTCATTTTATAAGTGATGTGACTAAATAAAAGGACATTAACAGTGGACTGGGCCACTACGGCTCTCCACGGTCACCATGCTCTGGTGTCTGAACTCAGTCTGTCCCAAATTACAGCCCAAGAAAGCCTATTCCCACACTGAGCAGGCCAGAGACTTCCTGGTTGTCAGGCCACCCTCCTTCTCCCAGAAAAGCCCTTGACCCTTCCCTGGCCCTCATTATGGGAACCCCCCTCTTCTCTAGCTCCTGCCTTCATTCTTCCCTCTGTCCACATGCCCTTCTCCCACTAGATGTAGGCAGAACTCCCCCAGACCACTGCCATGCTCGACAGACATGTCTTCCACATTCCATTTGAAATCACACAGCCCTCTGCCGATGCCCCTCACCTTCTCTGTCCTCAGAGCATCTACCAGGAACAAGCTGTCCTCATAGCTCCCCATCCTTCTCCCT
The DNA here is from genome assembly GCA_902729485.2 of Mus minutoides. Lineage (NCBI taxonomy): Eukaryota > Metazoa > Chordata > Mammalia > Rodentia > Muridae > Mus > Mus minutoides. The sequence goes on from LR749657.1 coordinate 1,576,113, forward strand.
TCACCTAGCAGGTGCCCACGAGTAGGCACCACCATGGCATGAGCAAAGTGACCAGGCTTGCTTGTTCCCTCCCCGAGCCCGGATTCAAAGGACTAAAAGGCTTGCAGCCTCAGAGCCACGGGGCGGCGTCTACACCTTCCCTAGCCTCACTTTCACCTGGTTTTCTTACCTCCTCAGGCTGCGTGGAGAAGAAATGATATGTAAGTCAAGGGGACGAAGAAGCAACGTATGACAGCTTCCCCTGTGCACAGTTTCAGAAATAAAAGGGACACCTCTGCCACCAATCTTCCTGGAGCTGTTCAAGAAGCTATGCTGACTCTGGAGGGAGCTCAGCTGGTGCCCTAGACCTTCCTATCGCGGTCTAAACATGCACAGAACACAGCAGCGCCACTGTAGGCAACAGGTCCCAACTACCTGGCTGCACTAAGCAGGGAGCCAGATCACCACAAATAAATAAATAAATAAATAAATAAATAAATAAATAAATAAATCCACAGAAATGAAAATAATGGCCTCTGACATCTGCCTTTGCTGTAAAGTTCAGCACAGCCCCCCTAGAACCCTCCACCAACAGCACCAGGAACCTGTTTGAAACACAGATTCCATCCAGAGGTGCTGAGGCACTCCTGTTAATTCAGTATTCCAGGGCTGAGGCAGGAGGATCACAGAGTTTGAGACCAGCATAGGCTGCATAGCAAGAGTCTGTCTTAAGGACTCCAGAGTTGGGGATGTGTAGCTAAAGGGCCCTGAACCCAGTGGTGAGGGGCTGGGGGTATGGCTCGCCAGTCGACTGCCGAGATATCACCAGTGAGGAGCTGGGCCTGTGAATCAGTAGGATCTGCCCAACAGAATCTGGAGGATATGCCTTGCATGTACAAAGCCCTGGAGTCCATCACCAGGACTGCCACAAAACAAAAGAGAAACAAAACTCAAATGTAAATCTCCACCCCCACCCGCATCAGAAACCTCAACTTAAAATTTGATGCACATTGAATTCTGACAGAATAATTAGGAGCAGAGAGGGTTTCTTAAGTGAGCCAGACTGACTGCAAAGGGCTTATCTGGGCCAGGCTCACTGAGGCCAAGGGCTGGGGACAAAGAACAGAGCTGGCAAAGTGTGGGGGGAGACAGTGCTGGACTCTCTCAAAGTGTCAAGTTCAGGGCCAGGAAGGAGGCTGGCAGGTCTGAGAACAGTGAGTGGCCAGCAGAACTGAAGACACGTGGGCTCCCAATGTGGACCTGAAGACCCTGGACTACCTTGCATGTTTCTGGAGAGCAGAAGGCCAAGGGGGTTCCTGTGGTCTCTTCTCACCTCTGGCCAATTCTGAAGCCCCAGGTCCACTGGAGGGCAGGCTGAAGGCACAGACAAGCCAAGTTCATCCCCCTGGCTCTTGAATGAGACAAAGAGGAAGTTCTCAAGGGCGGGCAGCAGAGCCCTAGGGTGGCCCAAGCTAGCCAGCCAGCCAGTCCTGGGAGAGTGAAGGGAGGGGTCAGAGTGGCGAGAGGAGACCGTTAAGGGGCGGAGACTCAGAAGAGAATGGTGTTTTCACTGTGCAGATGCTCTGCCTTCCTGGGCCTCAGGATCGACCTCAGCACCGAGGGGCAAGAGCACACACAGGTGTGTGGGAAAGGGAAGGCTGGCTGGGGACGCAGAGGGTACCAGGCAAACTGGCCTGCAGGTGAATGAAGTCTCTCCTACCTGTCTCTCTGCCTTTCACATGTACAGAAGTGTCACAAGCATAAACAGCCACAGCATTTTAAGTGTGTCAAATTCATACACAACTGCCACGAACGTTTTACACACACACACACACACACACACACACACACACACGCACACACGCACACACACACCACAAATATGCTGCAGTCACACAGCATCCCATTATCAGAGAAACACAAGTCCAACATAAATCAGCTTCACATATACAACCACAAGAAAGTTTTACAGAGACACTTAAGACCAAAACAAACAGCAAAACCCACAACAAAACTATTCACACATCACCTAGTCATGAGACCCAGTGACCCAGCCATACATTCCTACGGGAAGGTAAGTCATCATACCAACCTACACATCCCGACTGTCCCTCTAACTGCAGGGTGTTCACCAGGCAGAGAAAACAAAGCAAGGGCCAGTTCTCGAGGGTCGAGGAATGGGAGGAATGGAATTATCAGCTGTCAAGGTGAGAGAGCCCTGACATTCCCATAGACAAGGGGGACTTGGGAACAATGGGCTGCCAGATATTGAAGGGTCAGCATAAGGAGGGGCAGGCTTTACAAAGCAGTTAAGGTTACACCCAACATCCCAGGAGGGAGGGTCCTCAGCTGAGAAACCACAAGGGGTCTCTCTGTCTCTTTCAACAGACAAAGCCACAAAGGGTCTGGGAGACAGAGACAATCTCCCCCACACACCCAAGGCATGCAACAATGCCACATTTGGATACACTGGAACTTTCCCACAGACGGAACCAGAGGTAAATGAGCCACCCACAGGGCCCAGTGACACCACACTGTCACCGGTAGACACATGCATTTTCTACTTGTTCGCAGAATCAAAAGACATCCAAATGTGGACGACAGGCGCACAGCAGCCGAACCCCAACCACATGCACACATACTAAAATCACAATGAGAGCTCACGGAGGTAACTCACAGACGTAATTCATGGTGAATTATAGGCACAGCCAGTCAAGAGACTGAGCGGAATGCTGTACAAGTCACAATGAGGTACAAGCTCAGAATGTGTAATTTGTACACGGTGCCACAAAGAAAATGAGACGTGCCTCATACACAACCACAGTGGGTCCAAGAGCCCCAGATGCACTCGACCTGGTTGGTAGCCATCACACAGAAGATGATAGATAACATACAGACAGCCACACAACATTGCCCCCAAAGGATCCCAGCTGTTACTCTCTCTCTCTCTCTCTCTCTCTCTCTGCCTCTCTCTCTCTCTCACACACCACGATGAGCACAATCATAAACGGAAACCCGCAGGCACAGGTGACCAGGCAGGAGTGGCGGGGGAGGGGGCCAGAACACACACGACCTCCACCCCGCCGAGATCTCAGGCTCAAGCTCCTTCTCCCCAGCCCCTATGACAAACGGGGTCCACCGACCAGAGAATTTGCGGGGCTTGCCCAGTACTGGGGATGGGGGTGGGGCTGCTCGCGGTCCTTTCATCTGGGTGTTGGGTCGGGGCTCCCCGAAGGGGACAATCCAGGCCTATAGGAGTTCCCCGCTGCCCATACGCATCCCAGGCCCGCAGTGACGCCCCAAGCTTGGGTCTCGCCGCCAGGTTGCAATCCCTCGCGCACCCGAGACACGTGTACCCCTTCTGGTCCCCAGCGGGGTCGCTCCTATATGCACCAGCTTGGGAACCCCACTCCGGCCCCCTGCCGCAGCCCGATCGCACCGCCGTCCCCGCTTCCCACCCCGAGGCCCGGCGCTTACTCGAACATGGATGCGGCGCCCCGGCTTCAGGGCAGGACCCGGCCGGCTGCGCTGAGATGGGCCTCCCGGGCCTCGCCTGCCTCGGCCGCCGCCTCCACCGGACCCTGCCACCCGCACAAAAGGCCGGAGCCGCCGGAGGCCGCCTCGGCGTCAGCGACACCCCCTTCCTGCTCCCGCCCCGCGCGTCACGGCGCCGCCCCCTGCGGGAGGGGGACCTGGACGCGAGTGCGGGCCTAGGCCTAGGCTGGGGAAAAGAGTCCGGCTGGGAGACAGAAGAAATTTTTTATTTAAAATGAGCAGCCTGGGCGGGGCGTGATAGCGCACGCCTCACATTCCAGGGGCTGAGGCAGGAGGACTGCCGTGAGTTCGAGGTGAGCTTGGGCTACATAAAGAAGTCCAGGCCTGACTGGAATACAGAGTGAGAATTTGTCTTCAAAACAAATGAGCAAACAAGTCTAAACACCCTGGGCTTCTTCCCTAGGACCCAAGAGAGTCTCTGAGAAGTGGGATGGAGGTGGGTGACAGGCTCATGTTGGGAAGAACTGGCCTGGGGCGGAAGTCTGGGGGTGGGGGAAACCGCAGCTGGAGGGTGGAAAGCCTCTTCCCGCTCTCCCCACCCAGCCTCTGAGCCCGAGTTCCTGCCTTAGAAGCGTTCACTTTTCCGCGCGCGCGCGTGTGTGGAGACTTCCCCAGCCTAATCGTGCAGACCACCCGGCTCCTAGCAGTGCTGTGTGAGCATGGGCAAGTCCCTCTGGCCTGGGGAGCCCCCTGCTCCCAGGCAAGGGGTTTCCCCCAGAACTGCACAGGGGCCGGGCTCATCAGCGCTTTTGATACTGGGAAGCCTGCCGAGCCTCAGGACGGGAAATGACCATACATTGCAGTGTAGGACGAGTTCTTGTGCCAGCCAGCCCTGCACCCACCTCTGCAAGCCAGGCGTGGTTGTCGTCCTTGCTGGAGAACACAATGTGAACGAGCCTCTGGCTTTGGGACCCAGCCCAGGGATTTCTCCCCACCCCTCTCCTGCCGTCACCCTCTTGTCCAGCTACAGTAGACCCAGTTCCACCTTGTTTGGTTTCCATTCTTACCCCACTCTGTTACCACTTACAGCCAGAGAGCCTGTGAGTCGCCAAGTCCAGCCAAAGAACTCTTGGCTTCAACCCCTACCCTGGCTCCACCTCATTCCTTGTTAAAAAAAAAAAAAGTGCTCATCTTGGTGTCCAGAGCCCTCCTGATTGGGCCCCTTTCACTTGTCTGTCTAACTGGCTCCTCCTTTGCCTCCCGGTTGATTATCCCAGGTGTCAACCTACCCCGGCTCATCCCACCTGCCTCTGGCCTCAGGACCTTTGCACTGCTATCCCTTCCGCAGGAGGAAGCTCGCTCTTCTTGCATGGCTGCCTTCCATCTTTCTGTGTCTCTGTGTCCGTTGCTCTTTTTATACTTCCGTAGCTTGTTTACACTTAGAAAGACATTTACTTTGATGGTGAGGGCGTGGGGGTGGGCTGGGGGTAGGTTCAGGATTTTATTATGTAGCTTGGGCTGGCCTCAAACCTCAGTATGTAGCTGAGGCAGGCCTCGAATTTATGAACTTCCTGCCCCAGCCTCCTAAATGCTGGGATTACAGGCAGGAACCACCAACCCCAGAAATTTTTACATTTTTACTTAGCGAATATTCATTTCAAATAAAAGTGTATAATGGCCATCTGTGTCCCCACCATCATAAGAGGTTCAGTATGCATAAAAAGTCTCATTAATTTCTTTAAAGGTTTTGAATTGGTTCTAAGGACAATGGAAAGTCATTAAAGTATTTAAATGGGAGGCCATTGTGCTCAAATTTGCATATCAAAAAGACCACTCCAGACTTTGTAGGTGGTTGGTCATTTTGGTTGGATTTTTTTGTTTGTTTTTAGATGAATTAAGCTGTTAGGCTGACAAGGTATGACAGGCCTTAGAGGCACTTGGGAGGCAGAGGCAGGAGGATTGCTGTGAGTTTTAGTCCCGCTTGGTCTGCATAGAGAGTTCGGACTTGCCAAGATAACGCAGGAAAACAGTCTGGAAGGAAGGAGGGGAGGAAGGGAGGGAGGGAAGGAGGGAGAGAGGGAGGAAGGAAGGGAGGTGAAAGAGAAAGAGAGAGGGGGAGAGAGAGGAGGGAGGGGAAGGACTGACTAGCTGTTAAATCCAATGTGGTGTTACACCCCTGCCGGTCCAGCCCTCTGGAGGCTGAAGCTGGAGGACCATGAATTTGAGACCAGACAATAAAGCATGAGCCTGTCTCAAAAAACCAGACAGGGCTGAAGAGCTGGCTTGGTGCTTAAGAACTGTTCTGCTCTCGCCACGGACCTGAGTTAGCTTCCCAGTAAGCATTACTCCAGCTCCAGGGGATCCAGTGTCCTCTTCTGGTCTCTGAAGGCACCCACATGCACCTACACAGATACTCATGAAGACGCATTTTAAAAATACACCTTTAAAAACAGATAAACTATAACATTTACCACCAAAGGCTCAAGTGCCTACTCCTCTTGTCTCTGCCTGGGCAGGCAGGGAACCTACTGCCCTGAAGTCAGTGTGGATCACTCCTGTGCGATTTTGCTACAACACAGGAGTCTACAAGCCAGCCTCTTACTCAGTATCTTTGAAAGATACAGCTCGTCCCCACTGTATCCTTCTGCAGTTTGACTCTCCCTCCCACTTGATCATCCTTGTTTCTGAGACTTTTTTGGTGCTGGTAGAGCTCTGCTTCCTGAACATTTGGTCTTTCTCGGTATCCATAGCTGGGGAAAACCCCCAGCACACAGTTCTTTTTATTTAAGGTCAGTCTGTCCGGTTCTTTCCTTTGATGATTCTCTGTCCTTGAACCTCATGTTTTCAGTCTCCCTGGGATAGAAGTCTTCCCCCCCCTCCCCTTTGGAGAAGTTTTGTTTGAATGTTTTACACCCACCTGTGAGCCACAACAGGAAATAGCTCTTGTGGTGGCTGGTGGCACACTTACAAATATGTCTTGCCACCAGAGACGCAGCAAACCACACTTGCCCTCACTTTGTCTTGTCCTTGGTATTATTTTTAATTTTTAAATTTATTTTTTTAAAAAGATGTTTTGATGTTTTTGATTAGTGTGTGTGAGGGCAGGTATGGGTGTGGGGATGAAGATGTTGCATGTGATAGAGTCCAGAAGAAGGTATCTGATGCCCTGGAGCTGGAGTTATAAGTGGTTGCGAGTTGCCTGATGTGGGTGCTGGGAACCTAACTTTGTTTCTCTGGAAGAGGAATACTTGCTCTTAACCTCTGAGTCATTACCCCAGGCTGTTTTTCATCTCAGCCTATTTCCATTTGGAAACCAAATTCTGGTTACAGTCTGCCACCTTTGCTTCCTAGCCATCATCCAGGCCTGTCCTACATTCAGCCTGTGCTGTGGGCCTTCTTGCCGACAGCATGCAGTTGGGCCCACAGTCACTGGTCCTGAAGCACATTCCGGGCCTTTATTTGTGGCTTGTGCTGACTTAATTTTGCTGACTTCAGTGGACTGATGCAGCTAGAGCCTTACAGGGCATGGCTTTGAGTGCGTTCTGGGAGTGCCATTTCTAGAGTGGGGGGAGGCGGGGGGGGCACGAAGAGTAGCCCTGAATGTGTGCAGCATAGTCCTGAGCTGGGGTCCCAGACTGAATACAAGAGTGGAAAAAGAGAAAAAGAGCATAGGCTGGTGTGCCCATCCCGCTGCTCCATGGTCCTCAGAGACTCGAGGACCTGAAGCTCTTGCTGCCACAGCCGAAAGACTCCCCTATCACTGGACCTTCCTTATCATGATGAATGATACCCTCAAATCATGAACCCAAACAAATCCCTCTGTAATGCCTTCTTGTTGGGTATTTGGTTACATGTAAAAGAAACGTAATTAATATACACATCTATTTCATGGCCTCAGATCAGGTCTCTATGGGCTCAGGCTAGACTCTAATTGAGCTTCAGCATATCAACCCAAAGGAGCCCACACTCAAGCTGAGACAATACAAAAGACACCTCCCATGCCATTCCCAAGTCTGACCTGTCCTGTGACAGACACTCCGGGTCCGGGGTCTTCATACTCTGAAATCGTGGTGTATTTGGGGTGCCTGGAGGTGACTCTCCATCACTGGATGGAGTTATGTGAATAGCAGGCACCCCCAAGAGCCTCCAGGATTTAGGGGAGAGGTCCTGGCTGATGTCAGTCTGTGTCTGTTGCTCAGCTGGAGATCCTGCTGAGTCCTGGTTCCCACCCTGGGCCCCCTGGGGAGCCCAGGGCAGCAGAGGAAGAAGGTCAGTCATGAGGAAGAATTTGGACAGCAGTGTGGCCCCTAAGGGAGAGAAAGGAGACATAAATCAGAGAGCCTTGTCCAAGTACAATTTGGGGTGGGGGGCACTGTAGAAGTCTGAGTGAGATTCCCACCACTGCTGACATCATACCCTCATGACTCCGAGCTTCTGTTTCTCTCTTGTCATACTAAAGGCCCTATAGAGATAGAATATTCCAGAACGAACAGCCAGTGTTGAGTGTCCAGCCGCATAGAGCTCAACTCAGAGCTCACACACAGCTTGGCAAACAGCTGTTGGTGTCCCCAGGATGGGTGTCTTTCCTGAGCATTCTCTGTGGCTAAGGCCCAGACACCATGCTCCCTGGACACACCAGGGCCAGGAAAAGATCCAGGCCCCACTGGGCTTCCAGCATAGCTAGCCAAGCTGGGACAGAGAAAGGCAGACTTAGGACTTCCCTTTGGTGTTTTTCTTAATAACCTCAACCAAAACAAAGGGAAGGTGTCTTACACTGGCGGGAGGAAGCAGGCCCCTACTCTTTTTTCCCCCAATTTTTTATTAGATAATTTTTTTCATTTACATTTCAGATGCTCTCCCGAAAGTCCCCTATACTGCCCCCCCCCCCCGCCCTGCTCCCCTACCCACCCACTCTCACTTCTTGGCCCTGGCCTTCCCCTGTACTGGGGCATATAAAGTTTGCAAGACCAAGAGGCCCCTACTTTTAACACCACTTAACAGTCGGGCTGGCAATGCCAGCCCAGAGCTTGTGTCTCCTCACAGGAGAAGACAGCAAAGGCTTCTGCAACCCAGCTCACTAGGGACAAGGGAAGGGTGACTTTGGTTTAAAGAAGACCCTGACACTGAGGCCTGGCTTGGACCTTACCAGCACTCTGGAGACCCAGGACCCCTACCTTGTGAGTTCTTCCTTCAGTCTTACAGGATTCAGACTTCTAGAATAAAAGAAAGCCTGGCCCTTCCTTTCTCCCTGCGTTGGGCTGGGCCAGAGACTCATGACCTTCAGGCCGGAACAGCTAGTCTGAGTGGAGTCCTGTTACCCTGGGGCCAGCTGTTCCTGGAAGAAAGTATAGAGTGGGGGAGGGGGAGTTGTTCCTACTACTGAGGGCACCTAGGGAAGGCTTCCTTCTCTGCCCTGTCTCCTTCACTCTAGTCGTTCAAATCTCTGATGGTCTGTTGCTTGTGCTGGCCTACAGTGTAGCTTCTGCTCTGTGCTTCCCAGAGCTGCACCCTCCCTTCATCATCTTACTCTTGTGCACACCTCTGTCCCACACCAGCATTCTACACAGAGTAAACGAGGTGCTCTCCCCTCCACCGTCCATATTTTATGGGTGCCCTTGTGAATGGCTCTACCGAGTGAGAATCACCTGCATAGGTTGTGGTCCTGGAACACTTGGTCGCCAGCTGGTGGCGCTGTCTGGGGAGGTTGTGGAACTTTTAGGAGGTGGAGTCTTGCCGAAGGAAGGACATCACTGAGGCAGGCAGGCTTTGTGGGTTTCTAGCTTCTTGTCACTTCCTTCCCCCACGGCCCCCCCCCCCATTTCTCCCTGTTTCTCTCTCCTTCCTGTGTGTGGGTTGAAACGTTTCCCGTCAGCTTCCATGCTTCTGCTACCGTGTCCTGCCTATTGCCAGGCCTTTTCCACCATCATGGATTCTGTACCACTGGAACCATATGCCAGAATAAACGAGGGTTTTTCTCTGTAGCCTTGGCTGTCCTGGAACTCATTCTGTAGACCAGGCTGGCCTCGAACTCAGAGATTCGCCTGCCTCGGCCTCCCAAGTGCTGGGATTAAAGGAGTGTGCCACCACGCCCGGCTAAACCCTTTCTTTCTTAATTTCCTTTTGCTCATATTTTAGCTCAGCAACAGAAAAGTAACAAAGCAAT
>LR749657.1:1585849-1662099 GCA_902729485.2 Mus minutoides
CCCCCCCCCCCCCCCCCCCCCCCCCCCCCCCCCCCCCCCCCCCCCCCCCCCCCCCCCCCCCCCCCCCCCCGAAGGGAGAAGATTTCCCCTACCACACTCTCCCACCAGCATGGTTTTCTATTCATGCACACAGTGGCCAATTGGCCATGGCTTCGATCCTCTGAGATCCTGTTCTTTATTTAAGTGTTTCTGTCCGGTCACAGCAGCCAGAAAAGGAATACCAGACTGCCTTAGGCCACACCCCGTCCCACTCTGCCACTCTTCTAGAAGCCTCCAGGACTTTCCATTTGGAACTCACCACTTGGTTCTTCCTCCATTAATTTCCCCATGTCGCTGTATGCAGCCAAACAATGCATTTCAGTTGTTCTTACTCTTGGGTGTTATAAAATTCGGCCCTATCATGTGTTATCTTCTAAGACTTTTTTTTTCTTATTCAGCACTACAGTAGTGCATCTTAACTTTGGGGGATGCTTCAAAGTGATGGCTAACACACACTTCCTGGATACACTGGACAAAGCTGTGTCCCACATCCTGGTAGGACAGACCAGAACTTCACAAACGTTCACTCCTACTTAAGGGATAACACGAGTTACAGTTTATGGACTAATCATTTCTAGAATTTTCCACTTAATATTTTTAGATCACTACTGAATAGGGATCATTCATTGGAAGCCTAAAATGTGAAGAACCAGGTACTTATAAGATTTCCCCATATGTCTGTAGGTTAGCTATGCTTTATCCATTTTATCTAGTATATAATATTCCACTGTAGGAATGGATTACAGCTTATGTATTAATATTTTCCTGTCTGTAGACAGTGCATTTGTTTTTGTTTTTGTTTTTTTTACTGTGATGAGTGGGTTGTAATGCTGTGCCTATGTAAGTAAGAGGTCTACTCATTGCCAGCCACCCCTGCCTCATCTCCATAAGCCTGATTCAGAGTGGTTGGGCTGGACCTGTTGAGCTGCTCTAAAGCCCAGAGCTACAAGAATGCTTCAATTACATCAGCCCCATTCTCAGTCTCGGCATTGAATGATGTCATCTTTTCCTCTTGTATCAAGGAACTTAAGTTCTAAAAGAGGGAAAAAAAATTAATGGTGGAAAGTTGACTGTTCTGCTCTGTTCAGCCTCCTTTCTGACACAGGCCTTTCCCTAATGTGAAAATCTGAAATCCCAGACCTACAAAGTCATGTCACAAGTCCGATGGTTCGGTGCATACAAACCTTGCGTCATACTTGAAATTATTAAAAACATTAATTAAAATCACCTCTGGCCGGGCGGTGGTGGCACACGCCTTTAATCCCAGCACTCGGGAGGCAGAGGCAGGCGGATTTCTGAGTTCGAGGCCAGCCTGGTCTACAAAGTGAGTTCCAAGACAGCCAGGGCTACACAGAGAAACCCTGTCTCGAAAAAAAAAAATCACCTCTGGACTCTGTGTAGAAGACAGGTATAAAACACAAATAAATTTTGTAGTCCCATCTGGGTGGGTAACATATACTGCGTGGATTCTCTGGGCAAAATTGTGGTTCACATCCTGTGTAGGATAGAGCAAGTCTGCATGACATTTCATCCTGCTACTGGGATAGAACACAGTATTCTATTTAGAAATATTAGATACACAGATGCTCCAAAAATCTCCCTAAGTAGATTTCAACCTATAACAAGGTTTGCAAAGTGCCCCATGGCAGGGGTTCTCAACCTGTGGGCCGTGACCTTTGAGGTCCCCACATCAGATATTCTGCATACCCACTATTTACATTATAATTTATAGCAGTAGCAAAATCACGGCTATGAAGTAGCAATGAAACAGTTTTGTGGTTGGAGTTCCCACCACACGAGGAGCTGTATTATAAATGTCACAGAATTGGGAAGACTGAGAACCACTGCCCTGTGGGGTCAGTGTCCCTCACACATGCATGGTCTTGGCCTGTTAACTTGTGGTGAGGAGGCTCAGCCTCTGCTTTAATGAAGGGCCCGTGAAGAAGCGAGGTAAGAATGTGTTACAGAGAGGCTGGGGACCGCTCAGTGGGTCAAACGCTTGCTTTGCAAATGTGAGGAACTACGTTTGAATCCCCAGACCCCTTGTAAAGTCGAGCATGGTGGCATGTGTTTGTACTCTCAGTACTGCTATGGTCAGGTGGAAGACAGAGACAGGAGAATCTGCAGAAACCAGTGGGGCCAGCTAGCTGGGAGGGACAAACAACAAAAGAGGGAACCTGTCTCAAAGTGGAAGGAAATGACCAGCATCCAAGGTTGTTCTGTGACCTACACACATATGCAGAAGCACACACATGCACGCGCGTGCATACACACACACACACACACACACACACACACACATACATGTTTACACATATGCATCACATAAGTGCACACTAAAGGAAAACATGTTTTACAGTATAATACTGAGAGGTCTGTGGAGAAAAGCTCATTACGAAGCACCCACCATGAAAACTCTGAAGGGAGTCAGTCTAATGGGCACCCAGTGAGAAATGGTGACCCTGGGAGTCTATGATGATTGTAGAATGACCATGTTGTTCTGGGTAGCTGTCACACTGTCCCTCACCTTGGACCTGGCACATCAGTTCCCAGACGCACATGCCATCCTAGCCTGGGGTTATAAACGTTAGCACAGTCTACAGACTGTTTGGGAGAGCTGGCTTTACAGTTAGTGTAAATGTCAGACACAGTTGGGACCCAGAGAGAGAGAGAGAGAGAGAGAGAGAGAGAGAAACCCAAAGACCTTGGGTTTTTTTCTAAATCTTTGAGCCTAATGTCCTTGGAAACTGGAGAAGCACATGTAGTGGTTTGAATGAAAATGGGCCTCATAGGCTCATATATGAATGTTTGTACTCCAGGGAGTGGCACTTCTTGAAAGGGATTAGGAGATGTGGCCTTGTTGGAGGAAGTGTGTCACTGGCAGAGGGCTTTGAGATTTCAAAAACCTATGCCTGACCTATGATGCATTCTCTGTCTGTCTGTCTGTCTGTCTGTCTGTCTGTCTGTCTGTCTGTCTGTCTCAGTGTGCTTGTGTCTGTTCGTGTCTCTCTTTTGCTCTTGTGTCTGCATGTCTCTCTTCCCCTCTGTCTGTCTGTCTGTCTGTCTGTCTGTTTGTCTGTCTCTTTCTCTCTGCCTGTGGATCAGGATGAGGAGGTAGCTCTCAGCTACCGCCTTAGTAACCTTGTGCTCTTCCATGCTCCCCATCACAATGCTAATGGACTGAACCTCTGAAACTGTAAGCCAGTTCCAGTTAAATGCTTTCTTTCATAAGAGTTGCTTTGCTCATGGTGTCTTTTCACAATAGTACACTTACAAAGACAGCACATATATAGGGCTAGAGAAATGACTCAGTGGTTAAGAGCACTGGCTCTTCTCACAGAGGACCTGGTTCGATTCCCAGCACCCACATGGCAGCTCACAACTGCCTGTAACTCCAGTTCCCACAGATACTGTGTCCCCCTCTGCTCTCCTTGGGGACATACATACATACATACATACATACATACATACACAGGCAAACACTCATATACATAAACTAAATAACTATTTTAAGAGAATAAGCATATAGGTATAGAAATAAAATCTCAGACACAGCAGGAAAACTTAGGGAACAGGCCTGTTTTTCCAATATATAAGCTCTGTGGCCTCTCTGTTAATCAGTTTCCTGTTACTGTCATGAACATCCCAAGTGATAATCTGTAAAAGCGTTGGGAGGTTTCTGTCCATGAGCCATCATCTGCACTGCTTTGGCCCGTGTTGAGCCAGCACTTTGTGTGTGTGTGGGAAGTATGGGGAAGCTATGGGGAAGCTGTTACCTTGGGGTCCAGGCTGGGTCTCTTCTCCATTGTGTCAATGACATAACTTCCTGCTACTAGGTCCTGTCCCTTCCTAATAACATCAAGCTGGGAAGTGGGTTTTGAGTACTAGACCTTTGGGGGGGGGTCACTTGTGTTGTAAATGATAGCGCTTCCTCTGTACCGAGTCTTCCTTTCCACATTCAGGGAAGTAACAGGGTCATGAGACTGCCTACCGGAGCCCCAGATGAGATGGGACTGAAGAGTCTGTGTCCTTCCTAGAATTCCCCACGTGAAGATGGATGAGCAGTTAGCTTCCACAGTCAGCCATCTCCATTCTGTGTGGGGCCATCTCTACTCCGTGTCGGGGCTGGGCCACGCAGGCTTGTGTATTTCTGATGAACAGGCAGCTGTAGCAGAGTGGCCACACGCCTTCGTCACAGCAAGATTTATATCTGTTTCCAGCCAACTGTGGCCCTGTTGGGTTTGGTTTTCTTATCTTTTCCTGAGGCCTCCCACCCACGGTGTTTTGACATTCTGCTGCACCTCACCAACATTCTCTGTCATGTCAGAGACTTCTGCTGCGAATGTGTGTGGTTTTGACCAGACCCTATCACATTCTTACTGCTTAGACACGGAACATGGAAGTTCTGAGTAGCAGATGCTGGTTTGCGGGCAGATCCTGTGGTAGCAGCTAACCTCCACAGGTTGTCTTAAGTAGTAAGATGGGACAGGTTACCAAACTGCAAAATGAAAGCACAACCGAGCTGTCTGTGGCTGTGAAAGTCCCTGGCTTTGGCTGTGTTGGCCGTCACCACTCCCACGGTGCCACTCAGATTCACTGGGTCCCTGAGGTAGAAGACATTCTATCATAATAACGTCCTAGGTTTTTTCTTCCTCCACTGGACCTGCATACCCATCCTCAGCTGCCTTTCTAAAATAGAAAATAAACTGGTCCTGGTAGTACAAGCTTGCAAGCCCAGCTGCTTAGCAGAATGGAGCCAAAGAACTGTAAGGACAAGGCCAGTGCCAGTTATAAAGAGTTCAAATTCTTATATATTTGGTTGTGAGCCTAGCCTTTAACGTGGTGCACACCTTTAATCCCAGCACTCGGGAGGCAGAGGCAGGTGGATTTCTGAGTTCGAGGCCAGCCTGGTCTACAGAGTGAGTTCCAGGACAGCCGAGGTTATACAGAGAAACCCTGTCTCAAAAAACAAAAAAACAAAAAACAAAAACAAAACAAAACAAAAGAGTTCAAATTCAGCCTGGTTAACTTAGGATAACCTTGTTTCAAAATAAATAGTAAAAACAGGCGTGGGGGCATAGTTTAATATTTGAGCCCCTGCCTAGAATCCCCAGTGAGGGGCTGGGGGTGTGGCTCAGTGGTAGAGCCATGCCTAGAATCCCCCATTGAGGGGCTGGGGGTGTGGCTCAGTGGCAGAGCCCCTGCCTAGCACATGTGAGGCCCTAGTTTCAAACATCAGCACTGAAACTAGAAAGACAAGAAAATAGAAATTAAGTTACAGATAAGGTCCCTGTAGTCAGTCAGTTTACAGCCATCATCTGCATAGCGTGGGTAGCATACCCAGCTACCTTAAGAGATTTTAGAGGAATCTAAGGTGATGCTATCAGTAGTAGGCTTCCCCAGGCTGGAGCAGACACCTGAGTACGCAGTCACTGCTGTAGAAAGCTATTGTTATTTGTTCCCAAGGGAACGTTTGCATGAGCTTCATGGTCACGATCGATCGTGACACCCACATTATACAGGATGCTGGGAGCCAGATGCTGGGAATCAAAGCCAGCAGAGAGCTAACCTTTCTAGAATGCTTGTCATTTCCCTTAT
Organism: Mus minutoides; assembly: GCA_902729485.2. Lineage (NCBI taxonomy): Eukaryota > Metazoa > Chordata > Mammalia > Rodentia > Muridae > Mus > Mus minutoides. The sequence goes on from LR749657.1 coordinate 1,591,487, forward strand.
GTTGGCCTTGTTGAGCTCCGAGTGTTTTTCCACACTGCTTACCAGGAAAACTCTTAAAAACAACGAGCCAGTGATGCCTGTATGTTTGCAGAGAGAACAAAACTGGGAAGAGCTGCGTGAGGATCGCGTTTCCTCCAGTTGACACTGCTGTCGCCATCATGAAGTATGGTTGCCTAGGTGACCTTCAAAGACCTTGGCCCACACTCAAGGCCAAAAGAACACACAGAAAACTACCAACCGTCAGGCAAGTGGTAAGTTAGCATCTCCGGCTGGGAGGTGAGAGCCACGATCCTCACTGGAGCTTCCAGCCACCATGCCCTTCCTCCGAAGCTGCACGTGGTCCTGGGAGGGCTGAAGGTCTTGGGAGGTAAAAGGTTGACTGGGGATTGGGACCTTAAACTAATGTATCTGCCCCGTTGTTGTTCATGCACCAGTATGTATGTTTACTCAGTAAACCTACAGGCTCGGATAGAATCTTTCTCTTTTTCTTTTTGCTTGCTTGCTTATTATTTATTTGTTTGTTTGTTTGTTTATTTATTTATATTTATGTATTCGTTTATGTCTGCACATGCACATGTGACATATCACTCAAGTGGTGGTCAGAGGACAACTTACCTGGGTTGGTGCCCTCCCTCCACCATGTTGGCCCCGAGGATGGAACTCACGCTGTCAGGCTTGGCAGCAACCATGCTCGCCCTCTGAGCCAGCCTGCCAGCCCCTAAGAATGGAATTGGTTTACTTTTTAGAAAACAAAAAGATTTAAACATTCCCACACTGAGTTGGAGAGATGGCTTGGCTGTTAAGAGCCCTTTGCTGCGAGGACCCCCGCATGCATAATAGTGGACAAAACTAGTTTTGTTGTTGTTGTTTCTAAATCTTTTGTTTGTTTGTTTTTTGTTCTCTTATTTTCAAGACAGGGTTTCTCTGCGTAGCCCTGGCTGTTCTGGAACTTGCTTCGTAGATCAGGCTGGCCTCGAATCCACAGAGATCTGCCTGCCTTTGCCTCTTGACCAAATGCTGGAATTAAAGGCGTGCGCCACCACCACCTAGCTGTGAGACCATCATAAAGGGGCAGACGTGGAGGCAGGAGATCACGTGAGGTGGATGGAGACCTGGCATCCACAGTCAGGAAGGCTGTGAGAGGGAGGAATGCAGGTCCTCAACTCAATTTCCTTCCTTTATTCAGTCTAGCCTTCAGCCCACATTTATGGTAAGTCTTTCCTCCCCAGTTAAATTCCTGCAAATTAATATGAATTATGCGCATCCCTGTCTAGCTTCAAATGAATGAGACTCACACTATGATTTATTTATTAGGCTCTGCACAATTACCGGGGATGGCCCCTAATCTAATTCTCTAACGCTAGACTAGCTGCATCCCCAATTGTGCTCCCCAATACTTGCTGTTCCAATCTCCCTGGGTTATTTCTGCTCCAGAAGTCTGGTGTCCTGGGGAGGCATTTCACTCTGGCTTGGGCATGTACTGCTGGTCCATCATGACTGAAGGAGACCTCCTTCTCTTTGTCTTCTCCTCTGAGCTCCTTCTCTTCTTTTTTCTCATCTCTTCCCTTCCCCCTCCCCTTACCTTCTCCTCTTTCCACCTATAGTCCCTACCTGTGTAGTCCTGACCTGGTAACTCAAACTCCACCTCTCTCTGTCCACCCCCCCCCCCCCAAGTAATTGGCTGTTGCCAGTTTTATTAACCAATAGTTTTAAACTGGGGAGCAAGGTTTGCACACAAAGGCTGGTGTGGGAATTTGCTCCTCTTGGCGGCAACCAGGTCTTTCGATATACAAGCAACACCATAGCAACCCCCAACAACCCGAGGAATATCTGAATTCAGGCAAGTCAATTATCAAGATTAGCCATAGCCAGGCATGGTAGGGCATGCTTTTAATCCCAGCATTAGGCAGGCAGAGGCAGGTGGATCTTTGTAAGGCCAGCCTGGTCGACATAAGTTTCAGGCTAGCGAGAGCTATATAGTGAGATTGTCTTAACAAGTGAACAATCAACCATCAATCAGATTTACTATTGCAGGATGAAACGTCACCTCTAGAACCATGCATTATGGTTACAAAGATCCACCTGCCTCTGCCTGCCTGATGCTGGGATTAAAAACATGCCCTACCATGCCTGGCTATGGCTAATCTTGATCTGTTCAATGTGAAATATCCAGTCTAAGGTTAAGATTAAACCCCAAGAGGTCAGAGACAGACCACTTTCTCACCACATCACATTATAGGAACCCCTAATTGCATTATAAATACCCATTTGTGTTGTGACCAAAACACCTCACAGAAACAGTTTAAAAGACAGTAGGTGAATCTGGCTTATAGTTAGAGGGCTTTCTGTCTATTGTGAAGAGGGAGCCATGGGAGAACAGCCTGTCAGGAGTCTATGCTGGGGACACGTCCATGATGGTGAACCAGGGACTGAGAGAGAACACCCACAGGAAGCTGAGAGAATGCCACAGGAAGCAGGTGTGAATATAACCTTCAGTGGTCTGCCCCTACTGACCTATTTCTGCCAGTCACGCCCTACCTCCTAAGAGTTCCACAGCCTCAATACAGTATCTGGAGCTGGGGAACATGGTGTTCAATATATGAACCCACTTTGGATTCACACATCACCAGTTCTCAGAATAAAGTGATAGACTGGCCTGGGAAAGTCATTGAACGCTCACTTGTCCTACTTGGCCATATGCTGTCCTTCACCACATTAAGTACCCAACAAGAAAGGTCTCATCCAATGCCAGCACTAGGTCTGAGGACTTCTCAGAATCCAGAAGTTCATGGGAAGCAAAGTTCAGTTGAAAACGAAATAGATGCACAGTTATCATAAACTTCGCACAGAATCGAGCCAACAAATACTTAATCTTATTTATTATTTATCTATCACTTATTTAGTGTGTGTGTGTGTGTGTATGTGTGTGTGTGTGTGTGTGTGTGTGTGTGTGTGTTTCCACCACTTACAGCCTTGGGGACTGAACTCAGGCCATTAGTCCCCAGCAATAAACACTTCTACCCACAGAACCATCTTGACAGCCCTCCAGTTCGTTGGCCATGGTGTTGAAGGTAAAGTTTAGAATCCTGATACCTGGGGCCAGGCTATCTGAAAGAAGCTTGGCTGATCCTGAGTCTGTGGATCCCAGTGCCTCAGTTTCCTGTAAAATGTTAATAAAAATGATACCTAGTTTAAAAATCTTTTCAAGTTTTGTACACAAAACAAATATAAATGGATACTATTAAAGTTATTATATATTTTTAGACAAGACCTCACTGTATAGTCTAAGCTGGACTTTATACTCATGGTAGTCCTCCTGCCTGAGCATCCCAAAGTGCTGAAACAACAGGGATGAGCCACCATGCTTCCTGAACAAAGATAAAAGTGTTTGTGTTTGTTTTCCTTGGGTGCTGTGACTTATGCAATGCTTGAAACAAAAGAAGTGGGCCAGCTGTCAGTAGGTATATATGTGTAGGTGTATGTAGGTGTAGGTATGTGTGCTGGCTGGTTTTGTGTCAACTTGACACAAGCTGGAGTTATCACAGCTTCGGGTGAGGAAATGCTTCCATGAGATCCAACTATAGAGCATTTTCTCAATTAGTGATCAAGGGGGTAGGGCCCTGTGGGTGGTACCATCTCTGGGGTGGTAGTCTTGGGTTCTATAAAAAAGCAAGCTGAGCAAGCGAGGGGAAGCAAGCCAGTAAGTACATCCCTCCATAGCCTCTGCATCAGCTCCTGCTTCCTGACCTGCTTGAGTTCCAGTCCTGACATCCTTTGATGATCAACAGCAATGTGGAAAGTGTAAGCTGAATAAACACTTTCCTCACCAACTTGCTTCTTGGTCATGATGTTTCATCTAGAAATAGAAACCCTGACTAAGACAAATTGGTACCGGGAGTGGGGGTATTCATGTTACAACCTGACCATGTTTTGGGGAGGACTGTGGAAGGACCTTGGAACTTTGAGCTAGAAGAGTTATTGGTTTTTAAGAACTCTGTGGGATGTTCTGTAGGAGTTTGGAAGATCGTGTTGAGAACAGTGCAGAAGATGGAGGCCTGGCTTGTGAAATTTCAGAGGGAAGATTAAAGACTCTTATCAGGGCCATGTTGTTTTGATTGTGAAGATTCTGTGGTTCTGGTTAGCTGGGGCTAAAGAGTCAGCTGTGATTAACAAGATACCAGAACTACTAAAATGAAAACTTTGCATTACTGGGAATATTGATGCTTGTTAGCTGGAGCTAAGAAATTAGCAGTGATTAAGAAGAGACTAGCATCACTGAGGTGACATCTTCTGGGAAGTGTTTTCTGAGAGCACAAAGAGGCTGTGTTCCAGAAATAGCCAAGGTTGTACATCGTGCTGCAGCAGGACTTGGTAATGTGTAAGAGTCACCCAGGTGGTACTGGTTTTGAAGGCATAAAGGGGTCATGCAGAGCAGCTGAGGCTCAGCATTGTGAGAGGCCATGGAAGGCCATTCGTGAAGTTGCAGTCTCAGTTGCAATTAATGACCCAGGACTGAAGGGGTCATGCAAAGGAGTTGAGACTTGACACCATGAAGAGAGCCTATATGAGGCTATGGGTGAAGCCTAGTTACAGGGGAGGACAGCAGTTTTGGAGATGCCAGTACCCTGAAAGACCTCCAAGAACAGCAGCAGCAGTGGAGTACAGGCATCTGGAGCCTAGAAGACAAGGTGTGTGCTACAAAGGGCAGAGCTGGAGAAGTGACCCAAGCCCTTGGAGGAATCCAGAAGATTGTGAGTGGATCCCAGCCATTGTACAGTTGGAGTTTGATTTTGCTTTTGATTGTGACTGTGCCCTGATATTTTTCCCTCTTGAAGGAAGAAAGCATTTTAATGGAGCCCACAGTTAAGAGACTTTTAGTTGTAAAAAGACTTTGAATTTAAAAGAGATTGGATATTTTAAAGGGATTGAAATTTTAATAATTTGCAAAGAGTGTGGGATTTTTAAAGTTATTTAGATCTTGGAGATGAATAAGAGAGTAAGGGTTGAGGCATAATAGTGATGTGTTTGTGTGTCAAGTTGACAGGGGGTCAATTGTACTGGTTAGTTTTGTGTCAACTTGACACAAGCTGGAGTTATCTCAGAGAAAGGAGCTTTGGGTGAGGAAATGCTTCCATGAGATCCAACTATAGAGCATTTTCTCAATTAGTGATCAAGGGGGTAGGGCCCCTTGTGGGTGGTACCATCTCTGGGGTGGTAGTCTTGGTTTCTATAAGAAAGCAAGCTGAGCAAGCCAGGGGAAGCAAGCCAGTAAAGAACATCCCTCCATGGCCTCTGCATCAGCTCCTGCTTCCTGACCTGCTTGAGTTCCAGTCCTGACTTCCTTTGGTGATCAACAGCAATGTGGAAAGTGTAAGCTGAGCCAGGCTTGGTGGCGCAGGCCTTTAATCCCAGCACTCGGGAGGCAGAGGCTGGCGGATTTCTGAGTTCGAGGCCAGCCTGGTCTACAGAGTGAGTTCCAGGACAGCCAGGGCTATACAGAGAAACCCTGTCTGGAAAATCCAAAAAAAAAAAAAAAAAAAAAAAAAAAAAGAAAGTGTAAGCTGAATAAACCCTTTCCTCCCCAACTTGCTTCTTGGTCATGATGTTTTGTCTATGAATAGAAACCCTGACTAAGACAGTATGTAATAGTCAGGGTTCTCTAGAGCCACAAAATTTATGGAATATCTCTGTATATTAAGGGAAAATAATGGGATGACTTAGAGTCTGTAGTACAACTAACCCAACAATGGGCAGCTGTGAATGGAAAGTCCAAGAATCTAGTAGTTGCTCAGTCCCATGAGGCTAGGTGTTTCAGCTGGTCTTCTGTAGGAGCTGGAATCCTGAAGAAGTCGATTCCAACAGATGTGCAGGCAAATGCAAGCGGGTGAAGAAGAACAGACACTTCCTTTTCCTGTTGTTGTCTTTATGCAGGCCTCCAGCAGAAGGTATAGCCCTGGATTACAGGTACTTACTGTGGAGGTTTGGTCTTTTGCTATGCTAAATACCGGTTGCTCCCAGAGATGTCAGTCGGCACTTAGACCAGGTGACACTAAGTCACCTTGCCCCCCAAGTTATCCCTGATTGGTGAATAAAGATGCAAATAGCTGATAGCTTGGCAGAAGAGACATACGTGAAATTTAGGGTTCCTGGGCTTGAAGGGGAGAAGAATGTGGAGAGAGGGGAAAGCCATCATGGGGTTAAGACTTAGCAAGCAGGACACAGGAGGTTGACCACGCTAGACAGATCAACAGCTGTTTGTTTTGAATTCGAAGACTGAGGTGTTCTCTGGCGACTGGAACCAGCTGACGTTGAGGTCTGCGGTGAGGAGCCGACATACAACAAGTCTGGGCAGGAAGTTGCCTGGCTGCCAGAGTCAAGGCCTGGCTGATGGGAGAGAAAGGCACAGAGGCACACAGTCCTGTAGATTAGGAATGACACCAGAAGTCACATGGTTCCTGTCACCAGGAAAGTTTCCTGTCAGGAAGAGACAAAGGCTTCCCTCTCCCTCTATAAACCTCTTATTAGTTGGCACAAAAGAAGACAATCCCTTCTCAGTCTTGAGCCACAGTAACTTAGAGTCAGGCATAGGAGGTGGCCTCAGGGTAGGGTAGGGATAACCCCAGCATGGTACAGGAGGCTGAGGCAGGAGGAATCATGAACTCAGGGCCAAATTGGGCTACACAGTGTTTTGTCTCAAAACAGAAAAAATAAGGAAGAGAGTATTGACGGGGCAGTTAAGGATACACGCTTCTCTTATAGAGAAGCCAGGTTCAGTCACCCACATGATGTCTCACAGCCACTGTAACCCAGTCCCAGGGAGCCATAGCCATTTTCTGATCTCTTCAGGCACCGGACATGTTCTCAGTGCACGTAAATACATGCAGGCACATAGAAACAAACATACACTCATACACACAAAACCTCAAAATAAACCAATCTAAAAAAACCCAAACACCACCGAGGCCATATACATGATAATAATGGGTGGACCAGATGGGTGTTAAAGAGAACATGTTTCAAAATCTTGTGTTGTTCAAGGGGGAATGAAGGTTCCTGGCAAGAATTGTCGGTAAGATGAAGCTTGCGTAAAACAATAGAGTGAGTGTGGAGTCCAGAATGGAAGCAGAAGTTGTCGGTCCAGAGACACCAGAGGCAAAATGAGGTAATGAGAAAATAAAGGAAACTCTGCAAAAACACTGTTAAAGGGACAGACATGGGGTGTAGGGGCACGTCGTGCCAGTGGTCCTGGCACCTTGCAGGGCAGAGACACAGGATTGTGCGTTGGAGGCCAGTGGGTGCTACATGAATCCCCAATTCAAAATACAACAGGAAACAAATAACATTGTCAGAGCAGTACAAAAGTTCAACTCCCTGGGGAAGAAATATTAGGATGTTAGACTTGGGTGCGCTGATAGGCAGTATTTATACAACTAGGAGAAGTATGTATTCTTTTTATTACATATCGAACCGATTAAACTTTTGGTACATTGGTGGTGAGAGGGAGGGAGAGAGGGAAGGAGAGAATGAATGTCAGAGAGGAAGGTACACATTCAACAGATATAAAAATAGTAACGAGTATATTTCAGTTAACTTCTTGTCAATCTATTTAAAAACTTAGACACAGTGGACCGCCGATTCCCAGGAATTGCTGAAATGTATTTCAAGAAAAGATCAAAGATGTCACAGAACAGTCAGAAACTGAGCTATTGATTGAACACATTCCTACACACCCCTGGCACCTCAGAGTCTCACTGTCTCGTTCCACCGTTCCCACACAAACACAAACCAAAAGGTTCTGGACAGGGTTTCTGTCTAAAGTGAGATGCTCTCCAAAAAAAGAAGGGTGGGGGTGATCTCCTGGTCTGCCTTAGGATCCAGTCTCCAACCTGCCTCCTGTCCTTCCTTCTGAGAGGCGAATGGGCAAGCAGAGGTGAGCTGCCAAGGAGAACTGTATTGACACGTGATTAACAACTCAAGTGGGGAAGATAGGCCACCACAATGGAATGGTACCTGGGGACTTGAACTCTTGGTAGCAGCAGGAGACTGGCAGAGCTTGATGATACACATTAGAAATGGCACAGTGTTGTAAGCCTCGGGGAGAGTTACCAGGCTCAGAAGTAGCAGGTCTCAGTGTTATGGTCTGCTCTCTGCACCCCCTGCCACATACACACAACATAGCTGTAGCCATTCTGTTCTATGCCTGCCAGTTATCTCATATTGTTGCTATAACATGCCTGCCAGTGATTTGGCTCAGTGAAGGGCATGCTGACCACATACCCTGGTTTTTTTTTGTTTTTTTTTTTTGTTTTTTTTTTGGTTTTTTTGAGACAGGGTTTCTCTGTATAGCCCTGGCTGTCCTGGAACTCACTTTGTAGACCAGGCTGGCCTTGAACTCAGAAATCCACCTGTCTCTGCCTCCCAAGTGCTGGGATTAAAGGCGTGCGCCACCACGCCCGGCTTTTTTTTTCTTCTGTATGTTCTGTATGAGGTTGGTTACCATAAAGCTTTACATATGACCCATCAAATCAAAGGTCAATATGAACTGTATGTCTAAAAGATCTTGAGTCAGAGCTGAACACAGGGCAGCCCTTCCTACACCTGTGTATGAGCTCATTGTGGTGTGTGTGTGTTTATTTATACAGCTGACAGAAATAGATATCTGCTGTCATAGTTTAGATAATTCTGAGCTATATATCCTTGGTCTGACCAGTATTAGGATGTGCGTTCAATAAAGTATTCTTGCTTTGTGTGGTAATTCCTGGCGGACCATGGCAAGAATGGATTCTCTTCTGCGGTGGAAGTGCAGAGGCTGAGGCAGGACTGGGTCTCCTTGACTGTTGTCTTGGAGGCTGGAGTGGTTGGAACCTCAGTGAGTTCCCTGCCTGAGGCAAAAGCCTCCTGAGTTTGATTCTACAGGAGTAGGCTGTCTTCTACTACATTTTCTTTTTCTGGTTTGAGGCAAGGTTTCTCTAGCTGGCTTGGCTGTTTCAGAACTCACAATATAAATCAGGCTAGCCTTGAACCCACAGATTTGATCACCTCTGCCACCCGAGTGCTGGGATCAAAGGCGTGTGCCAGCTTGCCCATCTTCTTGCTAGTCTTGAAGGCAGTTTTCCATTGGAGGACTCTGCTGATGAGAAGAAGCCTATGCACCTTGTTATAAAGAGCCAGTGTGCCCTGATTCTCTGGGTGTGTGCTTGCAAATGAGGCATAGAATGAAACCATTCAGGACAGAGATGTCAAACCTGGAGAGACAAGGGGACACGCCAGGCTGCCAAAAACCTTTCCAACCTGGTCAGTGGCTTGGTTGATCTTCCTGCCAAAGCAATGGTAAGAAAAGGTACTCCACCATGGGAAGGGCACACTAGAGTTTGAAGTAGTTTCTGCTACCCCCAGTCATGTTCTGGTCACCTTTGCATTGGTAACTACTACTGTCTTCTGCTCTTTGGAGTCACTGCTTTCTGCTGTTGTGCTGAGGCCATCTGATCTTGGGTCATCATTGTGGGCTTCAAAAAAGTTTGTTCCTGGCTCCTATTGTGTTCAGGGCTTTGAGACCTAGTCTTTCCTTTGTTCCAGTTGCCACTTAGGATAACAGCCAGGGCCCCTCTTACCCCTATCAATACTACCATGATATCAAAGTTTGACAAATTTGTCAATTTTCATTGTGTGAAATATTAAATTCATAAACATAAATGCAAGCAATAGATAAAATATTAGTGAACTGAAGTTTGCAGACCAATTTGTGTTAGGAACATAAGGATGGCTTGACATAACAAGTTAATAACATAAACCAACTTATTAAAAGATAAAAAGATGAAAAAACATCTAGACAATTCCACATGAAATCACTCAGGAAACTAGAAACAGAGGAGTACTTCCTTAAACTGGTAAATGATAATAGGAGAGAGAGAGGGAGAGGGAGAGGGAGAGGGAGAGGGAGAGGGAGAGGGAGCGCTTTGTGATTTAGAGCACTTGCTGCTCTTGCAGAATATTGGTGTTCAGCGTTTTGCACCCACATCAGGTGGCTCACAGCCTTATAACTCCAGGTCCAGGGGATCTGGCGCCCCCTTCTGTCTTTTGTAGATACCTTCACTTATGTGCATACAAGTACACAAACAAAAAATAATTTTAATTTTTTAAAGAAGAAAACTTCCTGTTTCTTTATTGCTGCAGCACTCAGAAGAATGGCCTTCACCCCTCACCTGGGCATTGTGGTAGAGCTGGCCCTGGTGGCATGGGGGCTAAAAGAACCTGCTCTAAGGGTGTGAGCTCAGGCCAGCCAGTCTTGTCCCACTGGAGAGATGGTCAGGCTCCTCGCCTGGGCAAAAGGGAGAGCTGACCCTGATGACTCCAGTTCAAGAAAGCTGGTGGCTGAACAACTCAGCTACCACCGGGTCCCAGATCCAAGGCTCTGAGTTGGCCACCCGACATCTACCCCATCTATGAACTGTTGGAGTGGTGGAGATCCAAAGCTACAGGATCTCCATGATACAGGGCAACAGGCTATTCCAGAGGAGTTCCAGCGAAGATCCAGAATGGAGTAGCAGAATCCAGGGAACTCAAACCAGACTGATGACTTGCTGCAATGACCATTTGCAAGTAAAGATGTTTGGGCTAAAGGGTGTGCTGTGCGATACACTGTGATACACTGTGATACACTGTGTTACACTGTGTTACACTGTGATACACTGTGATACACTGTAGCTTCCACAGTGAGGTTTTTTTTTTTTTTTTTTGCTTTTTGTTTTTAATTTTTGTTTTCTTTTGGGGGAAGGTTGCAAGGGGATAGAATGGCTGATATAGAGGGATGGGGAGATGAGTTGGATCGGGTGCATTATGTGAAATTCACAATCAATAAAAAGTTTTTAAAAAATTAAACTAGTAAATGATACATTATCTACAAATGTTACACAAACAGGAAGGGTCTTAGTATACTAAACATTAAATATGGATAATGACAGAAAAGGTAACAACACTGATGTATAAATCCTGAATTTTAAGAAAGAGAAAACAGAGCAGTAAATAAAAAACAAGAACAAACAAACAACAACATAAAAGCTAAAAGAAAACTTCCCACTGAGTGGTGGGGGCACACACCTTTAATCCCAGCACTTAGGAAGCAGAGGCAGGCAGATCTCTGAGTTCAAGGCCAGTCTGGTCTACAGAGAGAGTTCCAGGATAGCTAGGGCTACACAAAGAAAACTTGACTCAAAAAACCAAAGTAGAGGGAGGCAGAGGCAGGTGGATTTCTGAGTTCGAGGCCAGCCTGGTCTACAAAGCGAGTTCCAGGACAGCCAGGGCTATACAGAGAAACCCTGTCTCGAAAAACCAAAAAAAAAAAAAAAAAAAAAAAAAAAAAAAAACCAAAGTAGAAAAGAAGGCAGAGAAGGGGGAAGATGAGGGGGATGGATAGGGGGGAAGAGAGAGGAGGAGGAAGAATAGGAAGAAGAAAGAAGAAACAAGAAGAAGAATAAGAAGGAGGGGGAGAAGAAGTAGAAGGAAGAAGAAGAAGAAAGAAGAAGAAGAAAGAAGAAGAAGAAAGAAGAAGAAGAAAGAAGAAAGAAGAAGAAATCTCCTAGGATTGAGCATAAGTAGGGGAGACATGGAGAACACACAGTACAATTGATAAGCTGTAGGAACGATATTTGAGAGCACTCAGTCTTATGTTTCCAGATGGTAGCTGAAAGGACATTGGACATTCTGGGTAGAGGGAAAACAAAAACAAAAACAAAAAACAAAACAAAACAACAACAACAACAACAACAACAACCCATCTATTCAACTTAGACTTAGGCATCTACTAAGCAAGTGCAATTAGCCATTTGGGGGCAGTGTCTCAAAAGATTCCCTGTGAGCATTTTTCCCAGGAGGCTTCTGGAAGATATTTCTTCCACCACAAAACGGTGAGTGAACCAACGTAGCCAGAGGCTGCCTGAAATCGACACAGCTTGTTTGGAGGCCGTGCAGGCTGGCTGAGTGGTGGAACCTTGTAATTGTGGACAGGTGGAGGGCTGCAGACAGACAACCAACATTACCTCAGCCTGTCTTCAGCCCCCTTAATAGCCAGGCATTACCGACCTCCACATCTGACCTAACATCTTGGAGCTCTAGGTAATGCGTGTAGGAATGTTATCGCCTAGGGGACCACTAGCTTCCAGTACCCAACACTAAGAACGGTAAAGATAGCGTCTGAAACCTGTAGGAAAAAAATCGTCCCTTCCTGGTGTCACCTGCTAACTTCAAGGCCCCACCAATGTTTGGGACAGGAATTGCTCCATCTTCTGTGGCTCTTAAAGTTTATATGGCTACTTCGATCACGAAGTGTGTCCTTTGGGGTTGCCGCCCGGTTCTGTTCCTGCCCTCGGGGTATCTAGGCAAGGGGGTGGGGTGGGGGTTGGGGGTTGGGGAGGGCAGAACAGGAAGAACGAAGCTTCCCCGCATAGGTTTGTAGGATCTCAGCTGGCTTGAGTGCTGGGGAGAAAAAGCCTTCTCTGAGAGGTTCTCAGTGAAACAGTTCTCCTTTATTGGAATAACAAGAGCTATATAAACTTTGGGGGGTGAATAAGGGTTTTGGGGGTGAGTGTACATTATTGACTGGTGCTGAGGTGCTTGCTGGGAATGCTTCAGTTGCATAAAGGGGAACTCCAGATCCTTGCTGGGCATGTCCTTACAGGGAGAGAGGAAGTTAAAGCTGTAATTTGGCCGCCTGGCTACGTGACTACCTCAGGGGTGGCAGAGACGGGGTCATACAGGCTACGTGCATCGAAGCTTGCAGGCTCAGAATAGGGAAGGGGCATTTCTTACTCCTGCTGGTCTCAAGATGAGATTTTCTGGCTTTGGACACGTCTCAACCTCACTCTTGCTCCTGGTCGGCTCCCTTAGTCTCATGGCTCTCTGGTCCCATATGGGGTAGCCTGAATCTGTGTTCCTGGACCACGCGGTCACCTGTACTTGGCTCAGACCAAGTAAGTTTTTAAAAAAAGTTTAAAACAAAAACACAAAGCCGGGCGTGGTGGCGCATGCCTTTAATCCCAGTGCTTGGGAGGCAGAGGCAGGCAGATTTCTGAGTTTGAGGCCAGTCTGGTCTACAAAGTGAGTTCCAGGACAGCCAGGGCTATACAGAGAAACCCTGTCTCAAAAAACAAAAACAAAACAACCCTCCCCCAAACCAAACCCTTATGCATGTGTTGTATGTGTCTGTGTATCTGTGTGTTTCTGCCAAGTGCATGAAGGTGCCCTCATATGACAAAAGAGGGCGTTGGATCCCCTGGAGTTGGATTTACAGGCAGTTGTAAGCCACTTATGTGGGTGTTGGGAAGGGAACTCTATTCCTCTGAGGGCAGCAATCATTCCTAACCACTGTCCAGCCCCCTCTTTGTACATTAAAAATAAAATTATTATTGTGTGCTACAGAGCACATGTGGGAGTCAGAGGGCAACTTTGTGCAGTTGGTTCTCTCCTTCCCCCTTCTGTGGGTCCTGGGGCTTGAACTCGAGTTCTCAGGCTTGCTCAGCAAGTCCTTTTACAGCAAGCTGACTCACCAGCTATTCCCTCTGGGGCAAGTTTTTTTTTTTTTTTTGATCTCATGTGACAGAAATGGAGGATGATGTAACATGGTGCAAAAGGGACATCCCAGTGCTTCAGGGAGGAGCAGAAGAGCAGAGATACCAGAGCTGCAGGCCAGAGGAGAAGCTAAGAAGGTGCACAAGGGGAGACCTAGTCATGATACAGCCTGAAAGTTAATTCAATAAGAATTGTAGGATATCAGTTGAGTAGGGTAGTTGTAGAAATGACACTATGGTCCAAATGTTCCCTGTAGTCACAAAAAATGTAGTTGGCATTGCAACTGTATTCAGAGAGGGGGCCTGATGGAAGACACACACACACACACACACACACACACACACACACACACCACACCATACACACATATACACCACACACACCATACACACACATATACACCACACACATATATACCCTATGTACATATCACACACACACATATACACTATGCACACATAGCACATACACCATACACACATATACACCACATACACATACCACACACATACATACCACACACATATAAACCACATACAGACCACACACACCCCACATACATATTATATCACACATACAGCCCCCCACATATACACCATACATATGCCATACACATACATACCACACATCAACCCTCCCATACATACACATACCACACACACACCATACATACATATACCACACACACACACACACACACACACACACACACCCCACACACATACCACACACACACACACACACACACACACACACACACACACACTCTCAGGGCTGAAAAGTGATCACCGTGTAAAGTGCTTGTTGCACAAGCATGCGGACCTGAGCTTGCATCCCAAGCACCGTGGAAAAACTTGGGCATGGTGATGCCTGTATGTAGCCACGGCCCTGGGGGATGGAGAAAGAGACTGATCCCAGAGCCTCACTGGGCAGCTGGTCTAGCACCCAAAATGCCAGACTCCAGTCAGGCCTGGTGTTGCATACCTTTAATTTTAGCATTTGGGAGGCAGAAGCAGGTGGGTTTCTGTGAGTTCAAGACCAGCCTAGTGCTAGAGTTACAGGTCTACACTGAGCCTTTCACATGGATCCTGGGGGTCCAGGTTCAGGTCCTGGTGCATGTACAATAGGCACTTCATTAACAGAGCCATATTTCAATCATAAAAAACATGTTTATTTTTTTCCCTTTCTATTGTAGTTGAGACAGACTTGCTCTGTGTAACCCTGGCTGTCCTGGAACTCACTCTGTAGACCAGGCTGGCCTCGAACTCAGAAATCTACCTGCCTCTGGTCCTGAGTGCTGGGATCAAAGGCATGTACTACCAGCAGGGCTAAGTATGAACAATCTGTCTCACCTAATAAGGACAATAAATAATAGTCTTATCACATTCCAGACCAGGAAAAGTCTTTGGAGGCAGATGCTCAGGAATCAGGAATTTAAAAAAAATAATTACTTTAAATTTTATTTTCTTGAGGTAAGGTCTGGTTGTCTTGGAACTTGCTACGTAAGACCAGGCTGGCCTGGAACTCAGGTATCTGCCTGGCTCTGCCTCCCAAGTTGCACCATGCCTGGCTGAGTTAGTTTTGAAGGTTAGCACACAAAGTGATAGGTTTTGTTATTGCTTTTTCATAATATGTGTGATTCATTATAATTTTCTTTTAATCATGCCCTCCCTTCTTGCACACCCCCATCATGTCTATACTCCCTTTCTGGTTCCCTTTCTTCCCCCAAATCATATTCCTTTCTGCTTTAGAATGACGCGACTTTAAACAGGACATGGCCTGAGGCTGGGAGTAGAAGGAGTCAAGACTGAAACAGAGCGATCTCTGTACTCCATACTGTCTTGAGCTCATTGTGACCCTTCCGCTGCAGCCTCCCTGCATGCATGACCACGCTTGGCTTTGAATCCGGAAAAATAAAGATTAAAAAGATAACATGTGTCGGGCGGTGGTGGCTCACGTCTTTAATCTTGGGGTAGAGGCAGGCAGATTTCTGAGTTCGAGGCCAGCCTGGTCTTCAAAGTGAGTTCCAGGACAGCCAGGGCTATACAGAGAAAATCCTGTCTCGAAAAAACCAAAAAAACCCAAAAAACCCAAACCAAACCAACCAACCAACAAACCAACCAACCAAACAAACAAAAAACAAAAACAAAACAAAACCCAACCCCCTGTATATATGTTTGTGCATAAGTTTATACATACGAGTACTGACAGAGGGCAGAAGAGGGAGTTGGATCACCTGGGACTGGAATCAGTAATGAGCTGCCCTGTGGGTGCGGGGAACTGAACCCAAGTCTTCTCCAAGAGCAGTAAGTGTTCTTAACTACCAAGCCATCTCTTCTGGCCAGAAACAAGAATTTTTAAAAACTCCAGCCGCTCTCACACGTAGTCGAGGTTTAGAGCCACTGAATTCAGGTGTTCTTTCGTGTGCTCAGGGAATGCCGGAGAGTCAATGCACGGATATTGAAGGTCTGGAATCACAGGGGCAGAAAGGGAGACACTAACGGCAACAGGGATCGTGGTTCTTCTGCCCTCTAGTGGTCAGAATAGCCCTAGCAGCTCCTGGAGGAAATGCTAATTCAAGTAGCTCCCCACAGTGCTCTTTGGAGCCTTTTTGGAGTCTTCCTTCCTCACTCCTCCCCAAGCCCAGCTGAACCACACCTTGACGTTGGCCTTATAATTACCCTTATAATAATATAATAGCAGAGCTCATCCAAGCTGTGCCAATTAAAAAATTATTTACATGTGTGAGAGTGCATACTGTGTGTCTGTGTTTGTGTTTGTGTTTGTGTTTGTGTGTATACATACCCACGGAGGACTAGAAGCGGGTATTGATTCCCCTAGAGCTGGAGTTACAGATGGTTGTGAGCCATCATATGGGCACAGAGAACCAAACCCAGGTCCACAGAAAGAGAAGTGAGTGCTCCTAGCTGTTGAGCCTTCTCTCCAGCTCGACTCATGCCAGTGCTCCACCCCCCGAGGGCCACCTCAGTCTGTACTAGTACAATCTGAAGTTCTGTGACCCTCTGAAGTTCTGTGACCCTCTGAAGTTCTGTGACCCTCTGCCCTTTCCCCCCAGCCCCTACCATCTCACAAGCTTCTTCTGAGTGTTTCATTTCGTTTCGTTTTTATTGTTTTTGGAGCAATTTAAACTCCCAGTTTATTTTTATAAAAGAAAATAGAATTACAGTTGTAAGACAAAACAACAACAACAACTACAACAACACCTCCCAAAAAACTGTTGAATGCTAAGTGAGTGTTGCTTCCTCAAGATTATCTGCTGAACGTCATAGCATGAATTTGCTCACTCTGTGTCTCTCTGTTTCTGACTCTGTCTCTGACACACACACACACACACACACACACACACACACACACACACACACACAAAGACAAAAAGCTAACTGGGGTCCATCTTTTCTGGTTTAGCATGTATGGTACAGGTGTTTCTGGGTATAAGATCTCCTGAGGCCAGGGGTGTCCATGATTGATATGGAAGCTTGGTGTCAAGCCCGGCCCCCACAGGCTCATGTGCTTGAACCCTTAGCCGCCAGGTTCCAAACAATTGGTAGAAAAGGATGGGGAGGTGTGGCTTTGTTGGAAGAGACATTTCAATGGGGATGGGCTTTGAAATTTCAGAAGCCTATGCCATTCCCAGTGCCCTTGCTCTCTGTCTTATGTTTGTGGATCCGATGTAAGCTCTCAGTTACTGCTCAGAGCTATGCCTGCCTACCTGCCTGCCAGCTACCATGCTTCCTGCCGTGAAGGTCATGGGCTCTAACCTTCTGGAATTGTAAGCCCCCAAATTAAAGGCTTTCTTCTATAAGTCTCTTTGGTCAGAGTATTTTGTTGCGGCAATGGAAAAGCAACTAAGACTGTAGTGACTAGGAAAGAGTGTTGTAGATCAGTAGGAAAGGGACCTGTCCTAACAGTGCATATGTTGTGGTTATGCACTCTGGAGGTGGCCAAGAAGGAGCCAGAGTCTGCTGGAATCCTTAGGCCCTTCCATCTTTTGTCCCATAACTAGGGGGTCCCTGGCTGAGCAAGGACCCTAAGGCTATGAGTTTCTGCTGGCTTTGCATGCTAAGTATTTCAAGGCCACTGCCCTTCTTTCTGAGGTTCTCCATAGATGGAGCACTGAGGTACAGTCAGCCGTTCCCCAGCACCATATACAAATGAGGCACAGTGATGCATGCCTGTAATCACAGCACCGGTAAGGAGGGGATGGGGATGGGGAGGAGTAGAACATTAAGATTATCCTCAGCTACACACAGCAAGTGTGAAGCCAGCCTGGGCTACATCTGACCAAGCCAGCTCAGTCAGTCAACAGAGTTCTCCAGCACAGGAGTGAGGATTAAAAAGAAAAAAAAAAGACAATTAGACATCACTGCAGCATGACCCTAGCCAGTTCTGAGGCTGAGGCCGGTTTATTTCTTCCCAAGTCTGCTTTTATACCATTTCAATTACATGCAAGTACTAAGGTCAGTTCTAGGTTGAGGAACAAGCAAGGCAATAAACAAAGTCCCATGATCACTCGTGTGATCACTGTTTCTAAGGGTTTATCAAGACATATGAGCCTACTTCCCTGTCCAAAGTCATATTCCTGCCTGAAGCCTACTTCCCTGTTCTAGCCTAAAATTAGATTCCTGCCCGAGCTTATTTCCTTGTCATGGCCCAATGTCAGATTCCTGCCTGAAGCCCATTTCCTTGTCAGCCTGCTTTCTTCTAGAACCCAGGACCACTAGCCTAGGGATGGCACTGCCCATAGTGGGCTTGACCATCCCCCACTAATAACTCATTAAGAAAATACCCTACAGGCTAGTATACAGCCAGAAATTATAGAGGCTGAATTTAACAATGTGTGTAACATCTCTGGAATCATCCTCCACCAGGAGGCCCTGGACACCTTGCTTTTAGGTAACACTTGCACTATGACAGG
The DNA here is from genome assembly GCA_902729485.2 of Mus minutoides. Classification (NCBI taxonomy): domain Eukaryota; kingdom Metazoa; phylum Chordata; class Mammalia; order Rodentia; family Muridae; genus Mus; species Mus minutoides. The sequence goes on from LR749657.1 coordinate 1,609,986, forward strand.
GACTTGAAAGTGGGGGGAGAACAGGTATTCTATAAGCCCATCTCTTTCACCTCATCTCTTGGAAGGAAGGGGTGGGCAGCTGAGAGCGTTGGCAGACCCAGCCAACATCTGTGGGATGTGGGTCATGGCCAGGCTATTGTGGATGCTGTCTAGTCAATACTCACTTCACCAAGTAACTCTTCTTCTAATTGTTCCTGTCTTGGCCATCTTTGGTTATGGCTACTGGAACCAGAAGCACCAGATTCACAAGAGCAAGCTAAGCAGAGCTAATATGGCTGATGGATAATAGTATAAGCAGCAAGAGAAGCCATTATCAAAATTTATAAATCCCCAGCCAAGTGTGCTTATACCCAGTAGGAGAGATGTCTTAGTTTTGGCCAGTTGGCTTGCACCAGTTGTGTGGGAAGGGACTTTCAACACTGACATCTTAAATGAGCAATTCAGACTCTAGGATTGACCGTGTTTGCTTTAAAAAAGCACACCATGCATCTGAAGGAGTTCCTGGTGTCTGCAGAGATATTCCTCATGGTGGGCCACAGAGTGATCTACTCCATCTTCACTGGCTCACAGTGTTCCTCAGGTCTTCCTCCAGAATGGAAGGAAAATGGTCATCTTCCAGATTCCAAGTTTTGACTCCTGGCAGGACAATTCCATGCTGCGAATGTAATTCACCAACATTTTATTCCAAGCAACGTTTTTGCAAGGAGGTGGCCTATCTGGTGTGTTCTGAGGTAGACGTCAGTTTCCTGTACTATGTGGGTGTGGGGATTCTCTCCTCTTTACTTGCGACCTTCCATTCCAGCTTCTACACGGTCAGCCGGGAATCATTTGACTATGAACAACGGCCTCAGTCACAAGTTTACAATCCAGAGGATGAGGGGGACTTTTACTACACAGGGTCCTTATTTGGAAGGCTAGTAGAAGAGGTATACAGGCTCACCAAACCTGTCACCAGATAATAATAACAAACAAAATCAATAAAATTGAGGCCATTTGTTATGACGAGAGTACCTGAACAAGTACCTACTTTACCACAAGCCCACCAAGATCCTCTTGTCAGAGTATATGTCCAATGGAAAGAGAGGAAAGTCAGATGAATTTGTTCAACCTCATCAAGTAGGTTAAAATTTTGGACTTTCCAAAGAATTACACGTGTACAGGAAACATCTTCAGAGAGTATTCGGAGAGAGAATGATGACCACTCAGTCCTTGTCACCCTCTTAACAGGCTCCCTTTCTCTCTCTTTAAAGATTTATTCTATGTGTCTGAATGCCTGACTGTGTGTGCACCACATTTGAGCAGAGCCCACAGAGAACAGAAAAGGGTGTCTGACCCCATGAAACCAGAGTTAAGGATGGTCGTGAGCAGCTAGCTGTGTGAATGCTGGAACAGAACTCTGACTCTCGGTAGGGGCAGCAATTGCTCTTTACCACCAAGCCATCTCTCCAGCCCCTGCGCCTCCACCACGCTCTCCTCATTTACAATCAGTTTGACAGACAGGGTGGCCCCATTTCTTTTCCCTGAATGCCAAGCAAAGTTGCTAACATCTCTCATTACAGCCCCATAACACAGACAGACAGACAGACAGACACATTAAGACACATGTATACACACACAGACATACAAACACAGACACACAGACACAGACACAGACACACAGACACAGACACAGACACACACACACACACACACACACACACACACACACACACACACGCACACAAATGCACACTTAGGGAGGCCAGAATCCATAGCCCACACACAGGTATAGGTTCTTGCTCTGACACCATCAAGCTTCTCTAAATCCCCTTGAGGATGAATGAGATGTGCAGTCTCGGCTTGATGCAACATACCATGTATCAGAGATGAAACTGTTCAGGGATTAGGGGAAAGTCTCCCAGACACACAAACCCTTGGCTCCCTTACCCTGAAGTGTGTCCCCTGCCTCCCTCTCCTTTTGAACAAACAAACAAGTGCACATTTACTTTTAGCTTCTTTCTAAACTGGAAATATCTCATGTGTGGAAGAGCATGATTTCAGTAGAAGACTTTCTTTCTTTCTTTTTTTTTTTTTTTTGAAAGGAAAATTTATTTATTTGGATATTTTATTTATTTATATTTCAAATGTTATCCCCTTTCCTGGTTTCCCCTCTGCAACCTCCCTATCCCATCTCCCCTTACCCTGCTTCTATGAGGGTGCTTCCCCATCCACCTACTCTCTCCTGCCTCACGGCCCTAGCATTCCTCTACACTGGGATGTAAAGCCTTCATAGGACCAACAGCCTCCCTTCCCATTGATGCCAGCTCTTTCAATCCTTCCACTAACTCTTTCACTGGGGTCCCCTTGCTCAGTCCAATGGTTGGCTGTGAGCATCTCCATCTGTATTGGTCAGGATCTGGCAGAGCCTCCCAGAAGACAGCTGTATCAGGCTCCTGTCAGCAGTAGAAAACGTTCTAAGCTTTGGCTGCCTCTATCCCTGTGCAACTGTCTGTCAAGGGGAAGGCAGGTCTCCCTGCACTCTCCCAGCCTAGGCTAGTTACTCATAGTCCAATGTCACTGCTGTGATTTGTCCATTTTCTGTCAGGAAAATTGTACTTGTAGCAAACAGGGAGTTTGTATTGTCATGAAAGCCTAACTCTTAATAGCTAAAAATGATATTTCATGGGGCAGCAGAGGTGGCTCAGTCGGTAAAATGCTCATTACACAGACGTGAGGACCCCAGTCACCCCTTCACATAAACAAACAAACAGCTGCAAGGCAGTCATATTATTGAGATTTTATGGGTGTAGCTTTCTGTCATAGAAGGACACATCTTCAGAGCAGATGTCCTTGTCCTCTGCCACCCCCGCCCCACTTCGTGATATTCCCTGGCTGTTAGGTGATCTCTTGGTTAATTTCTCTGTGATAGTCTCCATCTGCCGTAAAAAGAACTTGCTTCGATGAGGGGAGAGAGCTAAACTTTGTTGTTGTTGTTTGTTTGAAACAGGGCTGCATTGTGTAGTAAGTTCTGGAACTTACTCTGTAGACCAGGCTGGCCTCAAACTCAGAGCTCTGTCTCTTTCTTCCTATGGAGTGCTGAGATTAAAGCTGTGTGCCTCTACCTTCTGGCTGAGAGCTACTCCTACCTGTGAAAGTTAAGTATTCAGAATGCAGTTAGAAATTATACTGTCTTAAAAAATTGTCAGAATTCCATGACACCAGCTGCCCAAATTTTAGGTAGGTTTCCCTTCTTTTGAGTAAGTTCAGCTGGACAGCTATAGTTGCTACCAAGATATGAGGGTCACTATTGCATCCGGGTGGATATCTTTCCATGATAGTAGTAGTTGAGGTTCATGGGTGTCACATCTTGGCAGGACTAACCATTGCTTTTCTCCCTCGAGAGCTTGCATGGTGCCTTCTGGTACTATGAAAGCTAGTCCTTAGGAAGGAAGTTTCTGGGTCAGATCCTGCTTGATTCCTCCAAGTCCTGTGTGCATAGTGTGTGTTGTCTTCTGCAATAGGGGCTCGCCTTCACATTTTAGGAGGCAACCAGAGGCAACAGTCGTTGTCTCTTTGGGGAGTTTCTTGTTCTCTACTTGACCAACAACTGAAAAGGGGGCATTTTCCTTGCTTGGTACTGGGCTTTTGATAAATAATATATGCTATTGGAGGGGGCATCACCAGCCTGAGCAGCATAATTTCCTTTAAACTCTATATGTATGTATACACACTCACACATACACATATGTATAACATGTAATTTTAGGTAAACATGAAATATTATTCTCCGTAGCTTTTCTTTTTTTCTTTTTTTAAAGATTTATTTATTTACTTTATGTGAGTACACTATAGCTGTGCAGATAGTTGTGAGCCTTCATGTGGTTGTTGGGAATTGAATTTTTAGGACTTCTGCTTTCTCTGGTCAGCTCCACTCCCTCTGGTTAGCCCTGCTTGCTCTGGTCAACTCTGTTTGCTCACTCTCTGCTTGCTCCAGCACAAATATTTATTTATCATTATACATAGTACACTGTAGCTGTCTTCTGACATACCAGAAGAGGGCATCAGATATCATTACAGTGGTTGTGAGCCACCATGTAGCTGCTGTGATTTGAACTCAGGACCTTTGGAAGAGCAGTCAGTGCTCTTACCCGCTGAGCCATCTCGCCAGTCCTCCCTGTAGCTTTTCAAAGAGACTTGGTGTTTTTTTTATTTGTTTCTCTTCCCTCCCTCTCCTTCACTATTGCCTTCATCTCACACACATCTAAAGTCTTCCTTCATTTTCCCATCCTCCCTTCCATAGCACCTATGTCCTGCTGTGCCCCGCTCTGGAGCTCCTCCTCCACCCACCTCAGTCCCTTTTAATTTTCCTGGTTTCTAAGGTCCCTCCAGGTTAGGGACTCACATCTGAAGATTTGAGCTAGTAGCCACAAATATGACATAACATGTGACTTTGTCTTCCTGATCTGATTTACATCACTCAGTGCCAGTTGACATGCCAATGTGAATAGGGGAAATCTTACAAGGCCCCACCCCTAGATGAAGATGTACAGCCAATAAAATGACTCCTGGGAGGGGAAGAATCAGTTCTTCTCAGGGATGAACCATCTCATTGGTTATCCAATACCAAGTGATCATCCTTAATAGCATGTACATATAAGCCACACTAAATTAATTCAGCAAGATGTATTTATATATTGATTAATTTGTATGTGTGTGCATGCATGTAATGATAATTAAAGCAGAGGAGACCATGAATTACAGAGGGAGTAGGAGGAAGGGAAGAGGGAGAAAATGATGTGAATACAATATACTTATATGCAATTTGCAAAAACTACATGTTCTATTAGCACTGGCAAGGGGGAACAAGAGGGATCCTGGGGCTCAATGCTGGCCAAGTTCAGCTGAGTCTGTGAGCTCCAGGCTCATAGGAGACCCTCTCTGAAGAAACTGAAGTGGGAAACACATACATACACACACGCGCGCGCGCACACACACACACACACACACACACACACACACACACACACACACCGATTTTTATGTAAGAGCCTTGTCATACTGGCTGCCCTAAGGGCAGAGAAGTTATTTTTTTAGGTTCCTAATACATTTAACAGCTCCAGGTCTCTCTCAAATTAGAAAAAATATTTTATGTGTTTAAGTGTTTAACCTGCATGAAGTCTGTGCACCAATAGTGTGCATCAACTGGTGAAGGTCAGAAGAGAGTACTGGGACCCCCGGAACTGGAGTTACAAATGGTTGTGAACTTCCAACTGAGAGTTGAACCTGGGTCCTCTTAACTGCTGAGCCATCTCTCCAGCCTCCAGTGTTTAACTTTAATAAACACCAAATTTTCAGGTTTCTCTTTTAGGCCTTCTGCTTTCAATGCCATATCTAAAAATAATCACCCCCAAGTCTGATATCACTTTGAGTTTTTCCTTTTCTGGAAGGTCACATGGTTTTGTTTTACATTTACATTTTATCCATTTGAGTTAATTTTTTTTGTAAAGAAAAAAGGTTGACTAGTTAAAAATTTGAGTTTTATTTTCTACTGTGTGTGTGTGTGTGTGTGTGTGTGTGTGTGTGTGTGTATGGGTTTGCGCACATGAGTGCATTGCCTGTAGAGACCAGAAGAGGGCAGAAGAGGCCTGGAGATGGGGTTGCAGATGGTTATGAGCTTTTTGACCTTGATTCTCAGAACCACTCAGGCCCTCTGCGAGAACAGAAAGTGCTCTTGTCTGCTCTTTATTCCACTTCTTCCAAATCCCCCCTCATCCTCCCACTCTCATTCCCTTCCCCTCCACTCTCATCCCCTCTCCCCTCATCCCCTTCACTTCCTCCTCTATCCTCAGCCCTTGCCAGCATCTTCCCTAATATACTCTGTGCAACTTCTAAAAATACTCTGTTCATTTTTATCATTGTTTCTCTGTGTCTTTTTGTTTTGTTCTGTTTTGGTATTTAATTCCTTTGAAAGGACGGCATGAACCCCATTTGTCTTCGTTTTAGAACCATCCCTGATTTTAAAAGGAAAGTCAGTCACCAGCTCCAAGAACAGACCATAAATTCCAGGAACAAAGTCATACCTCCATCCCCCAAGAAGCCTGGAGATGACCATAAGAATGGGAAACTATCTTGTCTCAGGGTGAGTCATCTGTGCTGGGCAGCCCTATCTCATCCTGTGATTAAACACTTATTGACAAAGGAATACAGACCACTGACCACCTACCTGGCACAAGCCAATCAGAAGCCGACCCCTGTGACCTCCCCAGCACCCACCAATGAAATTCTAGATGACTTAATGCACTCTCTAAGTATAGAAGAGCTAACATAGCCAATCAGAATTGTACTAATGTTACTGCTTTGGTTCCTAGAGATTACCCAATCTTTCTAGAAAATTCCCCTAGCTCTGCATAAAAAGGGGCCTGTAATCTCCTTGGTCATCACCATTTTGATGAATGGTGACCCCCGCATGCTGGTTGTTTCTACAGAATAAACACTCTTTTTCTTTGCATACTATTTGAGTCTGGGGTCATCATTGAGTGATTTTTCAGACCCTTACACTTTTTGTTTTTTTTCAAGACAGGGTTTCTCTGTGTAGCTCTAGCTATCCTGGAACTCACTCTGTAGACTGGGTTGGTCTTGAACTCAGAAATCCACCTGCCTCTGCCTCCCAAGTGCTGGAATTAAAGGCATGGACCACCACTGCCCGGCTAGACCCTTATACTTTTAAGATCTCTATTGCCAAAGATCTATTTAATACATTTGCAGAAGTTGATTTCTAAGCTTTGTATTTTGTTTATTGAACAATTTGTCTATTATTCCACCAATGCCATTCTATTTTTATTGATGTGGCTTTATTGTTCATCTCACATTGGATAGAGAAACTCCCCAACTTCCTTTTGATATTATGTATACAATTAAGGCCATTTGTTTGTTTGCTGGTTTGTAGCTACTAATGGATCAGCCACACTCCATCTTAAAATTAGAAGCTATCTTATCACAAGATCAAAATAAGTTTATTCATGTTTTCTGTAAAACTTGGATTTGACCAGGTCTTGACCCATCTTCTGGAATTTGACATGTTCTACACTCTATACCCTAACTTCTACCCTGCTAAGATGTTCTGTCAAATAATTTTGAAGTGTTCTCCCAAGTTCCTATGTAACCAAAGACTCTTGAAAATTTCCTACCCTTGCAGTTTTGGGCCTAATATTAAACCCAACCTTCCCCTATGTCCAATGCTCTTTTTATCAAACCCCACTTTATGGAGACAGTCCTGTCTGACAGAAAATAAAGCTTGCTTAATTTGACTGAGTGAATTTGGGGAATGGTTTTAATCTTATTTGGGAGATCTACACTACAAAATAACTAACCCATCCAGGGAAGCACAGGGTTTGAATGAGAAGCCAGATGCCCTGCTGTGTAAGACAGCAGATAAATTTGAGACCAGTTTGAGAGCCAGGAGTGGAAGGGTAGTTTCACACTCCTGGATCTCAACACTTGAGAGGTGGAGGGTCAGGAGTTCAAGAGTAGTTTGGGCTATATTAGATATTATCTCAATAAATAATAATAAACAGTCAAAAAAGATATTTGAGAAATGCTGATCAAAACCATATGTACACAGTAAAGGCTTTTTTCCTAATGTGAGCTGACCTCTAAGAATACTCGATTTTGATGTTATCATTTCCATAGAGAAATTTGATTATAGTACCAGGTTCTACATTTTGATATGAATATCTTCTTTTAGGGGCAATTATCAATTAAAAACCTTTAGGCCAAATGTGTTTCTGTACCAAAGAAATTTGCATCTATTAAAGCACTGACTATGTATAGTCGAGACCGATGAGCTAACAGTTACTCGGGGTTACTGTCCCACACCCAAAGTCCGGAGAGTCTGCACCCAGCTAGACTATTGCAACAAAGAGATGGCAGTCAAAACCAAGGTGAAGTGCAGGTGTTCTGCTGAACTGGGGCCATCTCCCCGGGGAGTGCAGGGCTGGCGGAGGGGAGGGCTGGGGATGGAGGAGGAACTTAGGAAATAGGCATGGGAACAGAAGAGGTGCGGGAGATCCGAAGGAAGAAACGCTGGTGAGCTATTTGTGTGCTTCAGACACTCGGCTGAGTTGGAATCTCAGAGAGGTACTCTTGGCCGGGAGCTCTTCGGCTCTGCCACAGTTGGAACAGTACAGACAGAGCTCAGGAGCCCAGAGCAGGACATGGAACGGGAACCGGAACAGGAAACATAAGCAGAAGCAAACAGCGAGATCCAACTGTGAAACCTCAGCTTGGCTGAGTCTTGCAGGTGCAGGTGTGGTCCTGGTGTGGTCAGCTGAGCGCCAGACCACTTGGAGACTATTCACATCAGCAGGCTCCTTGTTGCCTGCCTGCTTGGGATAGGGAGCTTTTTTCTTCCCACAGACTGCGCCCTAGTCCCACATTTCTCATAGCAAAGAGTTCAACAACAGCTCCTTAGTTTCTCCTAGGTTGGAGGCTAGTCTCAGCTGAGATTTGACCCAGATCGTCTAATCCAACAGATGGTCATTCCCTGCGTCACCCTTGTCTGTTTTCCATCACCATAACCTTAGTTTTTTTTTTTTTTTAAACTTTTATTTCAGCAAGATTTTATAATAGGGTCAGCAAACTATGGCCTATGAGGGCCTGATATGTGTGTGTGTGTGTGTGTGTGTGTGTATATACGTGTGTGCATGTGTGCTGGTGTGTGTATGCATGTGTTGCATGTGTGCTCTGTATGTGTCTTGTGTATACACTATGTGTGTATGTGTGCATGTCTATGTCCAAGCTCATATGTGAAAAGGAGAGAGGTTTGCAATGGGTATCATCTGTCATTTTTCTTATCACCTTTTTTTGAGACTGTGTTTGTCATGGACCATGACAGGACAGACTGGTTGGCTAGTGAGGTCACAGGACCTTCCTGCCTCTCTGCCTCCCAGTGCGGAATTTTAGGCTTGTGCTGGGAGTGGGCCCCAGAGCTTGCATATGCTAGACAAGCACTTCTTATGTGGGTGCTGGGGATCTGACCTCAGGAACCCATGCTTGCATAGGAAGTGCTTTACTCACTGAGCCATCTGTCCAGCCTCAAGGATGCTAATTTTCAACAATTTGCTCAGTTATTTGAGATAACAACATAGTTTAGTTCCTAGTTATTATGCACAATAAACTATATCTAACACTTTAATTCTTCAAAGTTTACTTTTAGTGATGGTTCCTGAGTGTGTTAACCTTCATTTTAGCCCACCACCCACCAGAGCTGGTGAAAAAGAAAAAGATATATGTAGGTGGGGGGAGGGAGTGGACCTGTTTAGAAAGGTTCTTTGGAGCAACTCCTGTCTGTGTTGTCTGGAAATCAGCAGTTCAGTTCACAGGTTACTAGCGGCAATTTGATCCACTCATAAACACTTCATGGATATATACAGTCAGGTTAGCAGCAGTGGTGGCATGACCTAGTGGAGACAGCCAGGCCTCAGACTCAGCTTGAGTCATCAGGAGGGACCTAGAGTGACACTAGGAGAAGTTCTTTGCTATGCTTCTCTCAGCAAATCAAAGATCAGTGAAGGCAGGAGACCCACAGGCATTACACAGCTAGTTCTATAAGCAAGCCAAGCTCAACCTCCATCACTGTCATTAGAGTTGAGTTCTATTTATACTCCCTTCAAACATCACATGTTCTCCATGGATCCTGCCTTAGCATGTGTGTCTATCTCAACTGACATCACTCTGCCAACCAGCCAGAGTCTGAAGAAGCAGCAAGAATCTGCAGAAGCGGCAAGAAGCCGCAACATACCACCAGAAGTTTTTCATGGTGCCTTTCTCTCCTGAGAAATGGAATGTAACTACACAGTGTAAGGCGGACCAATGCATGCGTGTCGTTAGCAAAGAATCCTTCATCACGTGTCCTTTCATGTGCTTGTTTTAGCAGGACATTCTCTCTCTTGTGTCTGCCTCAGCAAAACGATCCTTCATGAGTCTGCCTTAGCCTTTCACCTGTATCTGCTTCAGCAAAACACTCCTTCATGTGTTTGCCTCAGCAAAAATGTTTTTAACACAACTGACTTTCCAAAGAACACTTACATTTCCACTTCATATATCCATCAAGTTTTGAAACAGCTTTGTGGAATTATAATTCATGATCCCTACAATTCACAAAAACAAAACAAACAAACAAACAAACAAACACCCCACAGTACTCACCGGATATTAGTGTATGCACAGCTGTTGACACAATTTCAAGACGTTTTGTCCACATCCAAAAAGACTTGTATATACACTTCTGGCTGGCAGTTGAAACCACAGCAGAACAAAGTGGTACTCATGGTTTTCTCTCTTCTCTATAATGGAAGTCATAAACTTACTTCTGATGTGCCTCTTTTAGGCTCTTTCCCTGCAACACACACAAAGACATCTAGAGATGCTGCCTTCCAACTCAGCTGGAACCAGAGGGGCCTAGCCTCTATCAAGGTGGACTGTGAGCACTTGCTGCTGTTTCTAGAAAAATGCTGTTTTGGTTTTTTTGAGACAGGATTTCACTGTGTAGCCCTGTCTGTCCTAGGACTCACTCTGTAGACCAGGCTGGCCTCAAACTCAGAAATTCGCCTGCCTCTGCCTCTCCAGTGCCAGGATTTAAAGGCATGCTCTACTACCACCCAGCTAGAAAAAAATGCTTTTGCTTAGCTGCTGGATCCTGCTTCCCGTACTGGAGGAAAATGAGTGGGTGGATGCACCTGCAGCCTTTATGAAGGTCTAAGCAGGTTACAGAGGTATCCCATACACTGCGCTGCTGTTTACTATGCCCACTGTAGAGGCACTTTTCTCCTGAGACACAAATATTTCCCCCAGTGGGGTTGGCTCCTTCAAAGATGGAAGTTGCTTGGCTTAGGTTTACCAAAAGCTAGAATAGGGGTGTCCTCAAAATGTGTGTACCATCCCCCTTAAAGCAGATGCACTCTTTTTGGTGTGAGCACCAGAGATGATCTGAACACGGGTCTGCATAGAAGTGTCCCTTAGCACAGATATGGTTCTTTCTCCTTCCATTGTGCTCACCTCTTCCCTAGAGGACTGTGGTGCTTTGACTGTATTCATAAACGGTGGTAGCTCTAGCCAAAAGCATGGTGCTAGCCCCTTTCACAGCAGTGGATGTGGTCTCCTGAGTGTCTGACAGAACTTAGGGATAGAAATATCTCGGAGCTCACGTGCCCTGGCCTGGTGGGTGCCAAGGCCCTGTTGTAACATATTTGTTTTGAGCTAGTTGAGCAAGCCTGCTTGTACTGGCTATTCCTGGTTGTCAACTTGACTATATCTGGAATTGACTACAATCTAGAATTGGAAGGCTCATCTGTGATCCTGATCTTGAGGCTGGGAGATACAAGTTTCTGACCTGGATCTTGGCATGGAGATCTTGAGGCATAGTGGCTATGAATCCCAGGGGACTAAGGAAACGATATCTCTGAGTTCAAGGTCATCTAGGACAAAGCAAGTCCTAGATCCAGGCGTAGTGGTACACACCTTTAACCTGGGCCACATCATCTGCTGGAAACCTACATAAGGACATTGGAAGAAGGAAGATTTATTCTCTCTCTCCTTGGCCTGTGTGCCTTGTGGGACTGAGCAACTGCAGATCAATGGACTTCCATTCACAGCTGCTGCTGACCATTGTTGGGGAGTTGGACTACAGATTTTAAGTCATCAACAAATTCCCATAAGTTCTGTGACTCTAGGGAACCCTGACTAATACATTGCTTTTCCTCCAAGTTGGGACAGAAGGCTCTCAGACCTTTGGTTCTCTCTCTATATTCTAGTCAGGTATCAATTACCTTCTCCTAGGGAGATAGACATTTGTTCACCCAGGTAAAAGGCAGGGCACTGGCAAACCAAAGAAATGAATCTGCCCCAATGAGTGGGCATGGGTGACAGCCATTGCTACCAGGAGGCCCCCGGGTGACTTAGATAGAAGCAGCACCCAGAAAAGTCTCACTTGACAAATTGTTCACCTCTGAGAGAGAAGCAAGTGCAAAGTCAGAGAGAAGAGAGACCTCAAGAGTGTCTCATAAGTCTCACCCTGCCCCCAACAAGGGACCATTTAAAAGGTCCTATCTCATGAGAGGGTCTGTGTGGGTCATCGTCACATTTGCTCCATGGCAAGATGGTAATGTCACATGCAACCTGGAGGAGACAGCTTTACCAGGTCAGGTGTGTCTGAGGTGGTCCACCTGCTGACAGGAACAGAGGTCTCTCCAGCACAGTAGTGGAGCTGGCACCTCCCACCCTGTAACTGGATGGGTCGTAAATGATCTGACAGCAACTTCTCTCTGTGATGTTGAGTTCTGCAGTATCCTCAAGATGTGCCTTTGAGGTGGTGGGCCCTAGGCAGTCAGTGAATTCGAGGACAGTGACTACTTGTCTCCCAGGACTGATCTCCACTCCTTGTTATTGGCCTTTGCTTGCAACTGGTAAGTGACAGTTGTGAAGAGTTTTGGGGGCTGCTCCTAGGAATTTGGCAACAATTTGATATCAGGCTGGGACGACAAAGGCTCAAGGCAAATACAGCCGAGGAATGTATTGTACAATATTGTATCTGGATCATCCTGATAAACCCCTAAACTTAGTGACCTTGGGCTTTTGTTTATTGCCTTGATTTTTGCCCTGCTTGTTCCTTGACTATTTTATTTATGCTTTGTTTGCTGCTTGACTACTGTGTTTATGCCTTAAGGACTGACCATATTCTTTGTATATACCCAGAACGATATAAAAGCTTACTGGAAAGAAATTAAACTCTTCTCAGCCTCAGAACTAGATGGGGTCATGCTACAGTGTCATCTAATTGTCTTTTTTCTTTTTAATACTTGCTCCTGCCCTGCAGAACCTGTTGACTGAGTTGGCTTTGTTAGACAGGCTGACAGGAGCTCAGGGATGAGCTTCCCTTAATACGGGCCTGTGGTTCTGGGTGTTCCCTTCTCCCCTTCTTCAAAGCTGTGTGCATCTGATACTTACTGGGACTTACTCAGATAACTGACCAAGCCTGCTCAGTAAGTCAACAGGTTCTCCAGTGCAGGATCGAGGATTGAAAAGAAAGAGACAATTAGACAGCACTGCAGCATGACCCCAGTCAATTCTGAGACTGAAGGCAGGTTTATTTTTTTTCCAATCCACTTTTATACCATTTTAATTACATGCAAGTAATAAGGGCAATAAATACAAATAGTCAAGGAACAAGCAAGGCAATAAGCAAAGTCCCGTGATCACTCCATTGATCGTGATCGCTGTTTCTAAGGGCTTGTCAGGATGGCCAAAATGTCTGAGTCTACTTCCTTGTCTAAGTCCGAAATCAGATTCTTGCCTGAAGCCTACTTCTTTGGTTCCACCCTAAAATTAAGATTATTGCCTGAATTTACTTTCCTGTTCTAGTCTAAAATTAGATTCCTGCCTGAGCTTACATCCTTGTCATGACCCAATGTCAGATTTCTGCCTGAAGCCCATTTCCTTATCGTTGGCCAATGTTAGATCCCTGCCAAGCAGTTCCCACCTTACATTATCCCTCTACCAGGTAGCTGCTGCCATCAGTGAGCCAGGTCTCCTTGCAGCCCCCAAAGCTCCCCACAGACAATGGCAACCAATATGTACTTATTCAAATATATTTAGCCCCTCCCACCTCTTGGTTGTTCTTTGATTGGCAGCCTTGCCACTTACACTGTTCAAGCACTGCTGAAGTCATTGTCCAGTGAGCTCAGTAACTCAGAACAGAAATGTAGAGTCAGCAAAAAGAAGGACTCTGACCACTCGTTCAAGCACGTAGCTCTGAATAGCTTGAGCCATTTTTATTTACACAGAATTTCAGAGCATTCAAACACCTACAGTTTCAGATTTTCCTTAATTATTATCTGAGAATCTCAACAAATTCTTACAAAAATTCATTTTAAGTTCCTCTTATTTCCTTGTAGGCAGTGATTAACATTTTCCCAAATCTAAGCAGTACACTATTACAACCCAAATGATTATGTCATAGCTAAGCACACCTAAATATTGCAAGCCAAAATGATTTAAGTACTGTAATGTAAGCCAAATGATTATATCTAGCCATGCACACACATAGTCTGTGCACAGGCCAGAAGCAGACATGCAGTTTCAAAGTAAAAGTCAATTAGAACCCAAACAAACTTTTAACAGGACTATAACCTTTGTGTTTTATTACCTTCTGATTCAGTGTGCTCACAATGTATTTTAAGTTGTATTTTATGCCATAATCTGTCTTAGTTTTACATTGTGGTCCTGCCCTATACAACTTTCTTTTTTTTTTTTTTTCAAATTTTAGGAGATATTTTATTAGTGCATTCCTTCCTCCTAGATAGATTTCAAGTCACCTGAGCGCAGAGACCATTTTAATATGTCTTGTATCGCAGGTAGTAAGCCATGATTCTACACAATTTCTCAGAAATACATTATAAAGTGCAAATTTAGAGATGTTACTAGGGTAAGAAACATTTGTAAAGAACTAGCAGCTGGCCTTATGGTGGACGAACAGGCCAGATGCTAGGTGCCTTACAAATGCCTCCTATCTTCAATAGGTTTCCAAGGCATCAATATTTATTGTCTTATTTATTTATAATGGCCTCATTTGTTCTTTGATGAATGCCTTTCTTCCCATCATAGGCTTGGCTCAGTATATCCTGAAGCTCAGCTAAATATTCTGTTGTTCAGCTAAATAGACTGCTGTCTAGAAACCAGGATCTTGGGTTGGCTGTCTGAAGAAGGAGGAAAGCTGCTCACATAGATCCTGTCCTGGTGAGTGTTTCGCTCCATGGCCTTCAGGGCTGGAGTCACTCATTACTCTCCCACTGAGCTCTTCCTGCTGCTTATACATAACTAGATCTTAGCATTTACTGTGATAGGGTCCTGGTTGGTTTCAGAGAATGTGCTGCAAGCTGCAAGCCCTTTGGAGCTAGAAGGGTGTTTTCTAAGTTGGTGGAAGGCAGGGGCTTCCACTTCGATTTTCAATCAGGAAGTTGTAGATTAGAGTGCTCAGATGTGGAGTCAATCAAGTTAGCTTCTGTGTTGTGAGATGGTATGCAAGAGACACAAATGTGTATTCAATATCCTAGAGAAGAGGGAGAAGAAACCATGCTCTTTTAAAAGACAGTAGGCAATTTGATGCGAGGGTCAGACATGCTCAAATCTTTACAAATTTCAAAGAATAAGATGAACCTATCATCTATGTGAGCATGAAAAGAGGGCTTATTTCCATCCAGATGTGGTGACACACACCTGTAATCCTAGTACTCAGGAGAAGGCCCCTGTAAAGGAGATTGTGTGTGTGTGTGTGTGTGTGTGTGTGTGTGTGTGTGTGTATGTGAGAGAGAGAGAGAGACAGAGACAGAGACAGAGAGAGACAGAGAGACAGACAGAGAGACGGACAGAAAGACAGACACAGAGAGAGACAGAGAGAGAGAGACAGAGAGAGAGAGACAGAGAGAATGACTTACCTTTGAGTCTATGGCACATGTAAGGAAAGAACACCATGTGTCATTATAATTAAAATAGAGACATCTAGGTATGCAGGGACTGGTATATGTCCAATTTTTAAGTTCTTTCAAACAAGTGGCATTTTTCTTCTGTAATGAATCCAAAATGTCCATCCTGGAGCCAGCTACCATTTCCTCATTACCCAACATTTCTCTCTTCTCTACTGATAACCATTTTATATATGACAATTCAGTATGTGGGGAAAATCCAGAAGTCATTCTGAAAATTGTAAGAATCAACATGTTCTGATCAATGGGCTGTTTTTGTAGGGCTGGATTTTGAAAATGTTTGACATAGAAGTGCAAACAGTAGGTTTAGGTCCCCCAACTTTGGTGGATCATGATATACTTACAGATGGCCTCAGCATGGGCTAGGATCCTGGTGCAAGCCTTGGATGCCTGGTGCAAAGACTGGACCAGATGCTGGCTTGGGCTACATGGTAACAAGGGCTATGTGTCTCTTGGCATAGCAGGGGAGCAGGCACTCAAGAGACAGAACTGCTGAGTCCAGTTCATCCAGTATGTTTCCAGCAGGGCCTGGATTCTTTTCAAGGCAATTCACTAATTGCTCCTCCTGACTCAGAGCCACAACGACAGGAATTAATGGTGCAGCAGACTTTCTTATGCCTGTGGTGATGACAGAGGTCTAGGTAGACGTCCTGGGTGGTAGTGATTCACAGCCAGAAGCAAATCCAGTGTGTTTATCACATGAGGCCGAGGTTCAATGTAAGTAACGGATCTCAGAGGTGGCTCTGACAGTGGCTCATCACAGGCAGCACTGTAAATGAAGGCAGTGGGCATTCCATTAAACCGTCACATTCTGCTCTTAGCAACTCCACAACCAGCAAGCAGAGGCCTAAGGCAAGCCACCACACTCAGTAGTTGGTGGTTATATCCATGGGGAACTTGAAGGCCCCAGAGCTCCTTGGTGGAAGATGGGGCCAGGTTCCTGAAAGAAAGAAGTTTTAGTATCATCACATGTGGACACTGTGGACAGTTTCCCACTGTAACTGTAACTTTTATTCTCCTTTTGTAATTGATGTCTCCAAGGCTTACTGGCTCCATCTGCTAACCCAGGTTTCATCCTGGAAACTTCTAGCCTCTGTACTATCTAGTCTAGGTCTAGAATTTTTTTCAGCCTCTGAGACTTTTTGCTGAATAAGCTCACCCTTAATAGTTCTTTCTGAACTTTGTTGGCTGGATTAATTCAGCTTTTCTGGTTCAAACTCCTCTCCAAGTTAACTGATTCAAATTAGCTTCTCTTGGCTGCTCACTGAATTACTCTGCTTGGCCTCATACTAACTTTGGCAATATGTGCTAATCTTCCAGCTCATTCTTATTCTATGGCTTGCCTGTCTAACTTGTTCTCTTTCTGCAACCTACATCTGCACAACTCTCCCAGTAAAACTGCCTCTGCCCTCTCTCCCTCTGCAGTGTTCCCTCTTTTTTTTATTAGAGAAATTCTTCATTTACATTTCAAGTGTTATCCCAAAAGTCCCCTATACCCACCCCTGCCCTGCTCCCCTACCCTCCCCCTCCCACTATTTGGCCCTGGCATTCCCCTGTACTGGGGCATATAAACATTGCTAGACCAAGTGCCTTTCTTCCCGAATAATGGCCAACTAGGCCATCTTCTAATACATATGCAGCTAGAGACATGAGCTCTGGGGGTTCTGATTAGTTCATATTGTTGTTCCACCTATAGGGTTGCAGACCCCTACAGCTCTTGGGTACTCTCTAGCTCCTACATTGAGGACCCTGTGTTCTGCCCTATAGATGGTTGTGAGCATCCACTTCTGTATTTGTCAGAGACTGTCAAAGCCTGCCAGGAGACAGCTATATCAGGGTCCTTTCAGCAATATCCTGCTGGTGTGTGCAGTAGTGTCTGCATTTGGTGGCTGATTATGTGATGGACCACCCGGGTGGGGCACTCTCTGGATGGTCCATACTGTTGTTTAGCTCCAAACTTTGTCTCTGCACCTCCTTCCATGCATATTTTAATCCCTATTATAGGGAGGAATGAAGTATCCACGCATTGGTCTTTCTTGATTTTCTTGTGTTTTGGAAATTGTATCTTGGGTATTCTAGGTTTGGGGGCTAATATCCGCTTATCAGTGAGAGCATATTAAGTGACCTCTTTTGTGATTGGGTTACCTCACTCAGGATGATATCCTCCAGATACATCCATTTACTCAAGAACTTCATAAATTCATTGTTTTTAATAGCTGAGTAGTACTCCATTGTGTAAATGTACCACACTTTCTGTATCCATTCCTCTGTTGAGGGACATCTGGGTTCTTTCTAGCTTCTGGCTATTATAAATAAGGCTGCTATGAACAGAGTGGAGCATGTGTCCTTGTTTCCAGTTGGAATATCTTCTGGGTATATGCCCAGTAGAGGTATTGCTGGATCTTCCGGTAGTACTATGTCCAGTTTTCTGAGAAACCGCCAGACTGATTTCCAGAGTGGTTGTACCAGCTTGCAATCCCACCAGCAATGAAGGAGTTGTTCCTCTTTCTCCACATCCTCACCAGCATCTGCTGTCACCTGAATTTTTGATCTTAGCCATTCTGACTGGTGTGAGGTGGAATCTCAGGGTTGTTTTGATTTGCATTTCTCTGATGATTAAGGATTTCGAACATTTTTAAAGGTGCTTCTCAGCCCTTTGTCATTGTTCAGTTGAGAGTTCTTTGTTTAGCTCTGTACCCCAATTTTTAATGGGGTTGTTTGAATTTCTGGTGTTCAGCTTCTTGAGCTCTTTGTAAATATTGGATATTAGCCTCCTATCAGATTTAGGATTGGTAAAAATTCTTTCCCAATCCGTTGGTGGCCTTTTTGTCTTATTGACAGTATCTTTTGCTTTACAGAAGCTTTGCAATTTTATAAGGTCCCATTTGTTGATTTGTGATCTTACAGCACAGGCCATTGGTGTTCTGTTTAGGAATTTTACCCCTGTGCCCATATCTTCAAGGGTTTTCCCCACTTTCTCCCCTATGAATTTCAGTGTCTCTGGTTTAATGTGGAGGTCTTTGATCCACTTAGACTTGAGCTTTGTACAAGGAGAAAGGAATAAATCAATTCGCATTCTTCTGCAGGTTGACCATCAGTTGTGCCAGCACCATTTATTGAAAATGCTGTCTTTTTTCCACTGGATAGTTTTAGCTCCCTTGTCAAAGATAAGGTGACCCAAGATGTGTGGGTTCATTTCTGGGTCTTCAATTCTATTCCATTCGTCTACCTGTCTGTTTTTATACCAGTACTATGCAGTTTTTATCACAATTGCTCTGTAGTACAGCTTGAGGTCCAGCATGGTGTTTCCACCAGAGGTTCTTTTATTGTTGAGGATAGTTTTTGCTATCCTAGGTTTTTTATTATTCCAGATGAATTTGAAAATTGCCCTTTCTATCTCAGTGAAGAATTGAGTTGGAATTTTGATGGGGATTGCATTGAATCTGTAGATAGCTTTTGGCTAGATAGCCATTTTGACTATATTAATCCTGCCAATCCATGAGCATGGGAGATCTTTCCATCTTCTGAGATCTTCTTCAATTTCTTTCTTCAGAGACTTGAAGTTCTTGTCATACAGATCTTTCACTTCC
Source organism: Mus minutoides (assembly GCA_902729485.2). Classification (NCBI taxonomy): domain Eukaryota; kingdom Metazoa; phylum Chordata; class Mammalia; order Rodentia; family Muridae; genus Mus; species Mus minutoides. Next base: position 1,629,091 of record LR749657.1, read on the forward strand.
TTCGTTAAAGTCACATCAAGGTATTTTATATTATTTGTGACTATAGTGAAGGGTGTTGTTTCCCTAATTTCTTTCTCATGCTGTTTATCTTTTGTGTAGAGAAAGGCCACTGATTTGTTTGAGTTAATTTTATATCCAGCTACTGGGCTGAAGCTGTTTATCAGTTTTAGGAGTTTTCTGGTAGAATCTTTAGGGTCACTTATATATACTATCATATCATCTGCAAATAGTGATATTTTGACTTCTTCCTTTCCAATTTGTATCCCCTTGATCTCCTTTTGTTGTCAAATTGCTCTGGCTAGGACTTCAAGTACTATATTGAATAGGTAGGGAGAAAGTGGGCAGCCTTGTCTAGTCCCTGATTTTAGTGGGATTGCTTCCAACTTCTCTCTATTTACTTTGATGTTGGCTACTGGTTTGCTGTATATTGCTTTTATTATGTTTAGGTATGGGCCTTGAATCCCAGATCTTTCCATGAATTTTTGTTTTTCTTCTTTAAGGGCTTCTGCCTGTTTAGCGTTGTTCTCCTGTATTTCTTTAAGTGTGTTATTAACGTCCTTTTTATGATCTTCTACCATCATGATGAGATATGATTTAAAATCTGCGTCTTGCTTTTCAGGCATGTTGGGGTATCCAGGACTCCTTGCAGTGGGTGTACTGGGTTCTGATGATGTCCATTGTTCTTGGTTTCTGTTAGTGAGATTCTTACGTTTGCCTTTCAACATGTGGAGATTTCTGATGTTAATTTCCAAGCTGTCACTGGTTTGAGCTTGATCCTCTTGTGATTCTGCTAGCCTCTGACAGTACTTCTGATAGTCCAACTCCCCCTAGAGATCCAGTGATCAGAGCACTTTCTGAAGGTAAGCTCTACACATGCAAGTCCGCGTCTAGCAGACTGGAGCTCTGATCCTCTTCCTGAGTTCTAGGGTCAAAACTCTCCCAGGATGCTGCCTCTCTTCTGTAATCCTGAGGTGATCCCAAGGTCCCGTAATCCAGAGGTGATCCTAATGTCCTTGGGTGTGGAGAGCACACAGAGGGCCCTAGCCGTCTCCTCTGGGCTCAGAGGGAAGATGGTGGGGGTGGTCCTGGCTGGGAGAGGTCCCAATCTCCTGTTAGGACCTCTGTTCCTGCTGCTGCTGAAACCGGACCCTCCTCGATTTCAAAGCCCACAGTGTGCTCCACTCACCTGTAACCCCGAGGTGTACCTAATGTCCTGGGGTGTGGAGAGTGCGCAAGCAGCCCTAGTGGCCTCCGCTGGGCTCAGAGAGGGATGATGGCGGGTGGCAGGTGGCGAGGGAGGTCCTTGCTGGAAGAGTTCCCAGCCTCTGGTTGAGTGGAGCTCCTCTGTTCCAGCTGCTGCTGCAACTGGACCCTCCGCAATTTCAAAGCCCACGGTGCGCTCCACTCACCTGTCACCCGGATGTGTACCTAATGTCCTGGGGTGTGGAGAGTGCACAAGTGGCCCTAGTGGCCTCTGCTGGGGTCAGAGAGGGATGATGGAGGGCAGCGGCGGCAGGGGAAGTCCTACAACTTTCTTATAAAGAACAGACACTGACAATGAACTCTTCTCCAGCCACTCATACTGTTCTTTCTTCTGTATAAGCCCTTACCTAAGGCAGAGTTAAATCTATTCAACTTATATTTCTTTTGAGAGCACAGCAAATTTTACTTACTAACTTATCCCAAGAACGAACTCTTTACTGTTGACCTTAAGGCCCTATCTTTTCTAACTGAGTTTTGAACTGCCCCCTTTTCTTCTTCTTTTTATTTTATTATATTTTATTTTATTTTATTTTATTTTAATTTTTAAAAGGTATTTTATTTACATTTCAAATGCTATCCCGAAAGTCCCCTGTATCCTCCCTCCTCCCTACTCCCTTACCTACCCACTCCCACTTCTTGGCCCTGGCATTCCCCTGTACTGGAGCCTATAGTTTGCAATACCAAGAGGCCTCTCTTCCCAATGATGACCAACTAGGCCATCTTATGCTCCATATGCAGCTAGAGACACGAGCTCTAGGGGTACTGGTTAGTTCATATTGTTATTCCACCTATAGGTTTGCAGCCCCCTTCAGCTCCTTAGGTGCTTTCTCTAGCTTCTCCATTGGGGGCCCTGTGTTCCATCCTATAGATGACTGTGAGCATCCACTTCTGTATTTGCCAGGCACTGACATAGCCTCATATGAGACAGCTATATCAGGGTCCCTTCAGCAAAATCTTGCTGGTATATGCAATAGTGTCTGGGTTTGGTGGCTTATTATGGGATGGATCCCCAGGTGGGGCAGTCTCTGGATAGTCCATCCTTTCGTCTTAGCTCCAAACTTTGTCTCTGTAACTTCTTTCATGGGTATTTTGTTCCCTATTCTAAGGAGGAATGAGGTATCCACACATTGGCCTTCCATCTTCTTGATTTTCTTGTGTTTTGCAAATTGTATCTTGGGTATTCTAAGTTTCTGGGCTAATATCCACTTATCAGTGAGTGCATATCTAATGACTTCTTTTGTGATTGGGTTACCTCACTCAGGATGATATCCTCCAGATACATCTATTTGCCCAAGAATTTCATGAATTCATTGTTTTTAAAAGCTGAGTAGTACTCCATTGTGTAAATGTATGACATTTTCTTTATCCATTCCTCTGTTGAGGGATATCTGGGTTCTTTCTAGCTTCTAGCTATTACAAATAAAGCTGCTATGAACATAGTTGAACATGAGTCCTTATTACAAGTTGGAACATCTTCTGGGTATATGCCCAGGAGAGGTATTGCTGGATCAATTGGTAGTACTATGTCCAATTTTCTGAGGAATCGCCAGACTGACTTCTAGAATGTTTGTACAAGCTTGAAATCCCACCAGCAATGGAGGAGTGTTCCTCTTTCTCCACATCTTCGCCAGTATCTGCTGTAATCTGAATTTTTGATCTTAGCCATTCTGACTGGTGTGAGGTGGAATCTCAGTGTTGTTTTGATTTGCATTTCCCTGATGATTAAGGATGTTGAACATTTTTTCAGGTGCTTCTCAGCCATTTGGTATTCCTCAGTTGAGAATTCTTTGTTTAGCTCTGTACCCCATTTTTAATGGGGTTATTTGGATTTCTGAAGTCTAGCTTCTTGAGCTCTGTATATATTGGATATTAGTCCATTATCTGATTTAGGATTGGTAAAAATCATTTCCCACTCTGTTGGTGGCCTTTTTGTCTCATTTACAGTGTCTTTTGCCTCACAGAAGCTTTGCAATTTTATGATGTCCCATTTGTCAATTCTGGATCTTACAGCACAAGCCATTGCTGTTCTGTTTAGGAATTTTTCCCCTGTGCCCATATCTCTGAGGTTTTTCCCACTTTCTCATCTATTAATTTCAATGTCTCTGATTTTATGTGGAGGTCCTTGATCCACTTAGACTTGAGCTTTTTACAAGGACATAAGAATGGATCAGTTCACATTCTTCTACATGATAACTGCCAGTTGTACCAGCTCCATTTGTTGAAAATGCTGTCTTTTTTTTCCCACTGGATGGTTTTAGCTCCCTTGTCAAAGATCAAGTGACCATAGGTGTGTGGATTCATTTCTTGGTCTTCAATTCTATTCCATTAACTACCTGTCTGTAGCTGTACAAGTACCATGCAGTTTTTATCATAATGGCTCTGTAGTACAGCTTAATGTCAGGAATGGTGATTCCACCAGAGATTCTTTTATTGTTGAGGATAGTTTTTGCTATCCTAGGTTTTTTATTATTCCAGATGAATTTGCAAATTGCATTTCTAACTCAGTGAAGAATTGAGATGAGAGATCTTTCCATCTTCTGAGATCTTCTTCAATTTATCTCTTCAGAGCCTTGATGTTCTTATCATACAGATCTTTCACTTCTTTAGTTAGAATCACACCAAGGTATTTTATATTATTTGTGACTATTGTGAAGGGTGTTGTTTCACTAATTTCTTTATCAGCTGATTTATCCTCTGTGCAAAGAAAGGACATTGATTTGTTTGAGTTAATTTTATATCTAGATACTTCATGAACCTTTTTTTTTTAAAAATCAGGTTTAGAGGTTCTCTGGTGGAATTTTTGGGGTCACTTATATATACTATCATATCATCTGCAAATAGTGATATTTTGACTTCCTCCTTTCCAATTTGTATCCCCTTGATCTCTTTTTGTTGTCTAATTGCTCTGGCTAGGACTTCAAGTACTATATTGAATAGGTAGGGAGAAAGTGGGCAGCCTTGTCTAGTCCCTGATTTTAGTGGGATTGCTTTGAGTGAGTTTCTCTCCATTTAGTTTGATGTTGGCTACTGGTTTGTTGTACATTGCTTTTATTATGTTTAGGTATGGGCCTTGAATGAATTCCTTATCTTTCCAAGACTTTTTTCATGAAGGAGTGTTGTATTTTGTCAAATGCTTTCTCAGCATCTAAGGAGATGATCATGTGGTTTTTGTTTTTGTTTATATAGTGGATTACATTGATGGATTTCCCTATATTAAACCATCCCTGCATTCCTAGGATGAAGCCAACTTTGTCAGGATGGATGATTGTTTTGGTGTGTTCTTGGATTTGCGAGGATTTTTTTTTTATTATTAGATATTTTCTTCATTTACATTTCACATGTTATCCCGAAAGTTCGCTAAACCCTCCCCCATCACCCACCCTGCTCTCCTACCCACCCACTCCCATTTATTGGCCCTGGCATTCTCCTGTACTGGGGCATATAAAGTTTGCATGACCAAGGGACCTCTCTTCCCAATGATGGCCAATTAGGCCATCTTCTGCTACATATGCAGCTAGAGACATGAGCTCTGGGGGTACTAGTTAGCTCATATTGTTCTTCCACCTATAGTGGTGGAGACACCTTCAGCTCCTTGGGTACTTTCTCTATCTAGTTCCTTCCTTGGGAACCCTGTGTTCCATCTAATAGCTGACTGTGAGCATCCACTTCTGTGTTTGCCAGGTACTGGTATAGCCTCCCACGAGACAGCTATATCAGCGCCCTTTCAGCACTATCTTGCTGGTGCATTCAGTAGTGTCTATGTTTGGTGGCTGATTATGGGGTGGATCCCTGGCTGCAGCAGTCACTTGTTGGTCCATCCTTTTGATTCAGCTCCACACTTGATCTCTGTAACTCCTTCAATGTGTGCTTTGTTCTTAATTCTAGAAAGGGGTGAAGTGCCCACATTCTGATCTTCATTCTTCTTGAATTTCATGTGTTTAGTAAATTGTATCTTGGGTAGTCTAGGTTTCTGGGATAATATTCACTTATCAGTGAGTACATGTTATGTGAGTTCTTTTGTCATTGGGTTACCTCACTCTGGATGATACCCTCCAGATCCATCCATTTGCCTAGGAATTTCATATATTCATTGTTTTTTAATAGCTGAGTAGTACTCCATTGTGTAAATGTACCAAATTTTTTGTATCCATTCCTCTGTTGAGGGACATCTGGGTTCTATCCAGCTTCTGGCTATTATGAATAAGGCTTCTATGAACATAGTGGAATATTTGTCCTTATTACCAGATGGAACATCTTCTGGATATATGCCCAGTAGAGGTATTGCAGGATCTTCCGGTGGTACTATGTCCAATTTTCTGAGGAACTGCCAGACTGATTTCCAGAGTGGTTGAACAAGCTTGCAGTCCCACCAACAATGGAGGAGTGTTCCCCTTTCTCCACATCCATGACAGTATCTGCTGTCACCTGAATTTTTGATCTTAGCCATTCTTACTGATGTGAGGTGGAATCTCTGGGTTGTTTTGATTTGCATTTCCCTGATGATTAAGGATGTTGAACATTTTTTCATGAGCTTCTCAGCCATCCGGTATTCCTCAGTTGAGAATTCTTTGTTTAACTCTGTGCCCCACTTTTCAATGGGGATACTTGATTTTCTGGTGTCCACCTTCTTGAGTTCTTTATATATATTGGATATCAGTCCCCTATCTGATTTAGGATTGGTCAAGATCCTTTCCCAATCTGTTGGTGGCCCTTTTGTCTTGTTGAGTATCTTTTGCCTTACAGAAGCTTTGCTACTTTATGAAGTCCCATTTGTCAATTCTTGATCTTACAGCACAAGCCTTTGCTGTTCTATTCAGGAATTTTTACCCTGTGCCCATATCTTCGAGGCTTTTCCCCACTTTCTCCTCTATCAGTTTCAGTGTCTCTGGTTTTATGTGGAGATCCTAAAACCACTTAGACTTGACATTAGTACAAGGAGATAGGAATGGATCAATTCCCAGTCTTCTACATGATAACCCTCAGTTGTGCCAGCACCATTTGTTGAAAATGTTGTCTTTTTCCCACTGGATAGTTTTAGCTCCCTTGTCAAAGATCAGGTGACCACAGGTGTGTGGATTCATTTCTGGGTCTTCGATCCTATTCCATTGATCTACCTGTCTGTTGCTGTACCAATACCATGCAGTTTTTATTACAATTGCTCTGTAGTACAGCTTGAGGTCCGGCATGGTGATTCCACCAGAGGTTCTTTTATTGTTGAGAAGAGTTTTTGCTAGTCTAGGTTTTTTGTTATTCCAGATGAACTTGCAAATTTTCTTTTCTAGATTATTGAAGAATTGAGTTGGAATTTTGATGGGGATTGCATTGAATCTGTAAATAGCTTTAGGAAAGATAGCCATTTTTACTATATTGTTTCTGCCAATCCATGAGCATGGGAGATCCTTCCATCTTCTGAGATCTTCCTCGGTTTGTGAGGATTTTATTGAGTACTTTTGCATCGATATTCATGAGGGAAATTGGTCTGAAGTTTTCTTTGTTAGATCTTTGTGTGGTTTAGGTATCAAGAGTAATTGTGGCTTCATAGAATGAATTGGGTAGAGTACCTTCTGTTTCCATTTTGTGGAATAGTTTGAGGAGAGTTGGAATTAGGTCTTCTTTGAAGGTCTGACAGAACTCTGCACTAAACCCATCTGGTCCTTGGCTTTTTTTGGTTGGGAGACTATTGATGACTGCTTCTATTTCTTTAGGGGAAATAGGACTGTTAGGATCATTAATCTGATCCTAATTTAACTTTGGTACCTGGTATCTGTCTAGAAAGTTGTCCATTTCATCCAGATTTTCTAGTTTTGTTGAGTATAGCGTTTTGTAGCAGGATCTGATGATGTTTTGGATTTCCTCAGGTTCTGTTGTTATGTATCCTTTTTCATTTCTGATTTTGTTAATTAGAATACTGTCCCTGTACCTTCTAGTTAGTCTGGCTAAGGGTTTATCTCTCTTGTTGATTTTCTGAAAGAACCAGCTCCTGGTTTGGTTGATTCTTTGTATAGTTCTTTTTGTTTCCACTTGGTTGATTTCAGCCCTGAGTTTGATTATTTGAATCTATCTACACCTCTTGTGTGAATTTGCTTCCTTTAGTTCTAGATCTCCTAGGTGTGCTGTTGGGCTGCTAGTGTATACTCTCTCTAGTTTCTTTTTGAAAGCACTCAGGACTATGAGTTTTCCTCTTAGGACTGCTTTCATTGTGTCCTATAAGCTTGGGTATGTTGTGGCTTCATTTTCATTAAATTCTAAAAAGTCTTTAATTTCTTTCTTTATTTCATCCTTGACCAAGGAATTATTGAGTAGAGTATTGTTCAGTTTCCACGTGAATGTTGGCTTTCTATTATTTATGTTGTTATTGAAGATCAGTCATAGTCCATGGTGGTCAGATACAATGCATGGGATAATTTCAATATTTTGTATCTGTTGAGGCGTGTTTTCTGATCAATTATATGGTCAATTTTGGAGGTGTTACTATGTGGCCCTGATAAGAAGGTATATCCTTTTGTTTTAGGATAAAATGTTCTGAATATATCTATTAAATCTATTTGTTTCATAACTTCTTTTAGGGTCCATGTGTCTTCGTTTAGTTTCTGTTTCCAGGATCTGTCCATTGTTGGGAGTGGGGTGTTGAAGTCTCCCACTATTATTGTGTGAGGTGCAATGTGTGCTTTGAGCTTTACTAAAGTTTTTTTTTTTTAAATGAATGTGGCTGCCCTTGTATTTGGAGCAGAGCTATTTATAATTGAGAGCTCATATTGGTAGATTTTACCTTTGATGAGTAAGAAATGTCTCTCCTTGTATTTTTTGATAACTTTGTGTTGTAATTCAGTTTTATTTGCTATTAGAATGGCTATTCCAGCTTGTTTCTTTGGACCATTTGCTTGGAAAATTGTTTTCCAGCCTTTCACTCTGAGGTAGTGTCTGTCTTTTTCCTGGAGGTGTGTTTTCTGTAAGCAGCAATATGTTGTGTCTGTTTTTGTATCCAATCTATTTGTCTATGTCTTTTTTGGGGGGGAATTGAGTCCATTGCTATTAAGAGAAATTAAAGAAGAGTAATTGTTGCTTCCTGTTATTTTTGTTGTTAAAGTTGGGATTCTGTTCCTGTGGCTGTCTTCTTTTAGGTTTGTTGAAGGATTGCTTTCTTGCTTTTTCTAGGGTATAGTTTCCATCCTGGTGTTGATGTTTTCCCTTTATTATACTTTGAAAGGCTGGATTTATGGAAATATATTGTGTGAATTTGGTTTTATCATGGAATACTTTGGTTTCTCCATCTATGTTAATTGAGAGTTTTGCTAGGTTTAGTAGCCTGGGCTGGCATTTGTGTACTCTTAGTGTCTGCATAACATCTGTCCAGTATCTTCTGGCTTTCATATTCTCTGGTGAGAAGTCTGGTGTAATTCTAATAGGTTTGCCTTTATATGTTACTTGATCTTTTCCCCTTACTGCTTTTAATTATCTGTCTTTATTTAGTGCATTTATTGTTCTGATTATTATGTGTCTGGAGGAATTTATTTTCTGGTCCAGTCTATTTGGAGTTCTGTAGGCTTCTACTATGTTCATGGGCATCTCTCTCTTAGGTTTGGGAAATTTTCTTCTAAATTTTTTTGAAGATATTTGCTGGCCCTTTAAGTTGAAAATCTTCATTCTCATCTACTTCTGTTATGTGTAGGTTTGGTCTTCTTATTGTGTCCTGAATTTCCTGGATGTTTGAGTTAGGATCTTTTTCATTTTGCATTTTCTTTGATTGTTGTGGCCATGTTCTCTATGGAATCTTCTGCACCTGAGATTCTCTCTTCCATCTCTTGTATTTTGTTGCTGATGCTCTCATCTACGGTTCCTGATTTCTTTCCTAGGGTTTTTATCTACAGAGTTGTCTCACTTTGGGTTTTCTTTATTGTTTCTACTTCCCTTTTAAGGTCTTGGATGGTTTTGTTCAATTCCATCACCTGTTTGGTTGTGTTTTCCTATAGCTCTTTAAGGGAATTTTTTGTTTCCTCTTTAAGGACTTCTACCTGTTTAGCAGTGCTTTCCTGTAATTCTTTAAGGACTTCTACCTCTTTAGCATTGTTCTCCTCTATTTCTTTAAGTGAGTTATTAATGCCCTTCTTAAGGTCCTCTACCAGCATCATTAGATATGATTTTGAATCCGAATCTTGCTTTTCCCATGTGTTGGGGTAACCAGAACTGGCTGAGGTGGAAGTGCTGGGTTCTGATGATGGTAAGCGGTCTTGGTTTCTGTTGGTAAGATTCTTACATTTGCCTTTCGCCATCTGGTAATCTCTGGAGTTAGTTGTTATAGTTATTTCTGGTTGGAGCTTTTTCCTCCTGTGATTCTGCTAGCCTCTGTCAGCAGTCCTGGGAGTCCAGATCTTTCCTGAGTTTCAGTGTTCAGAGTACTCTCTGCAGGCAAGCTCTCCTCTTGCAGGGAAGGTGCACAAAGGTCTGGCATTCAGGCCTGTCACCTGGCTGAAGATGAAGGCCCAAAACAGGGTCTGTCCCAGAAGATGTGTTGCTTTTGCAGTCTGCATGCTCACCTGCAAAGACTGGTTTCAGAGGGATGTGGGACACAAGATAGCTCTCTCACCTGCTCTGGTGGTCAGAGCCCTCCCAGGCGGACACCTCTCCTCTGGCGAGGAAGATGCCTGGATGTCTGGAGCCCAAAATGGGGTCTTTCCCAGAAGCTGTGTCACTTCTGCATGTCCCAGAAACTGTGTTGTTTCTGCAGTCTGCACTCTCACCTGCACAGACTGGTCTCTGAGGGATCCGGGACCCAGGATGGCTCCCTCACCTGCTTTGGCAGTCAGAGCCCTCCCGGGTGGGTACCTCTCCTCTGGTGGGGAAGCTGCCCAGATGTCTAGGGTCAGGTCTGTCCCAGAATCTGTGTCACTTCTGCAGTCTGCACTCTCACCTGTGCAGACTGGTCTCTGAGGGACCCGGGACCCAAGATGGTTCCCTCACCTGCTCAGGCAGTCAGTGCCCCTCTCTTCAATTTATCGTCATGCTTAGGTCCTCAGAAGAAGTAGTTGACATTTCCAAGTCCCTTCTTTTTTCTTCATACATTCCTATCAATTTTGAGACCATCCAATAAGGGATCCTATTTAAAAGTTTTAATCAATAATGTCTTTACTCAATCTTTTAAATAGGCAGGAATCATGGCTCCATCTCCAAAGGATTGACACAGTTGTTTGGTTATCATTCCCACTGGTCCTTGCCAAGTGGGGAAAGACTCCAAGGGGCCTTGCCTCAAGGAAATACACAGAAATTTTATGTCCCTTTCCTAAGAGAGAAATATGGCTTCCCCCAAGGCACCCTCGTTTACTCTGTGCAGTCCCACCCTTGTAAGCTCCTAGGGTCTTGGACTTTCACTTTTAAGCAAAATAGTGAGAGTGTAAAAATTTGTAAGATGGGCCAAGACACATGGAGGTGTGCCTCGGGGCTGACCTAGTTGGAGTTCCTCAACCCAGGGGAGAATCACAGTTCTGGTACTCCGGTGGGCAAGGAGTCTGTGAGTGATAAATAGATACAAACACAAGAGAGTGCTGAATCTGAATGTAATCTTTCAAAGCGAGCATCAGACTTATATAGTCATTACAGAAGAAAACAAGGAAGTTAGGTAATACATCAGCCAAGATACATTAAGGTCATCTGATGCATGACTCTTTAAGCAAAACAGAAAAATGCATACATGAAAACTGGCAGGAACCAGTCAGTGTTTACAACTGAGATAAAAACTAGCCCTATCTAAAGTCAGCTTATTCTTCGAAGACAGGGGCAAGGGCTTCATGCCCTAGCCATAGTTCCAATTCTAGTCTATTGTATAACCCACTTTCTTCCTAGGCCATTGTAAATTCCTGTATATGGGAGTGACTCAGCTGTTATTCTAAGTGTTTGTGGGGAAGCTCCATTTATTAGAGGAGCCCACCAACTTTCTTCTACTATGTAGTTTGCCATACATGACTATAATGATAATTCTACTTTATTGAACCTTCCCTGAAATTTCTAACCCTATCCAGTAAACTGCAATGCCTGATTTTTTTTTTACTATCTCTCTATCAACACTGGAGGCATTTCATCTGAATAAGTAGCATTCTTATGAAATTCCAAGTCTAGGATCATTTCAGTGATTAACTAGGATGTTGAGACACTGGTGGAGGCCAGGAAAACATCCAATCTAACTCAGCTATTTGTCAAATCATTCCTTGGGGGCATCTATAATAAAACAATACTGAAAGAAAGCACACAAAACCCTCCACCGACTATTGCTAGGACAAATCTGGAGCACATCTGTGTTACGGGATGCCAAGGACCTCCAGGAGACCAGTTTTGGTGAAACTTTTTGCCTCAAGACTGAAGCCAAGCTTTTGGACTTGTCATGTAGACTCCACTGGAGTGGGTCTGGCATTTCTCCCTTTTTTATTTTTCAGATGAAGTTCCAGAATGTCCACCTCATCATGGCTAGGGATCTCAGAAGAACTCTATAGATAAGTGGAAACACAACAATTACTAATAAAATAATGCCAATTATAATAGCAAGCAAGATTATATACTGAACTCAATCTGAGGGATTCAATGTATTTAGATTATTTTTTAAATTGCTGGCCAATTCATCAATGTTCCAAGTATCTAAATGACTTCTGCTAATATCTGAAATTTCTGCTTTCTTTTTTTTTTCAAAAATTTTATTAGATATTTTCTTAATTTACATTTCAAATACTATCCTGAAAGTTCCCTCCCCCCTCCCACTGCCCTGTTCCCCTGCCCACCCACTCCCACTTCTTGGCCCTGGCATTCCCCTGTATTGGGGCATATAAAAATTGCAATACCAAGGGGCCTCTCCTCCCAATGATGGCTGACTAGGCCATCTTCTGCTACATATGGAGCTAGAGACACAAGTTCTGGGGGTTCTGGTTAGTTCATATTGTTGTTCCTCTTCTAGGGTTGCAGACCCCTTCAGCTCCTGAGGTTCTATCTCTAGCTTCTCCAATGTGGGCCCCGTGCTTCATCTTATAGATGACTGTGAACATCCACTTCTGTACGAGACAGCTATATCAGGGTCCCTTCAGTAAACACTTGCTGTCCTATGCAATAGTGTCTGAGTTTAGTGACTGATTATGGGATGGTTCCCCCGGTGGGTTAGTCTCTGTATGGTCCATCCTTTCATCTTAGCTCTAAACTTTGTCTCTGTAACTCCTTTTATGGGTATTTTGTTTCCTATTCAAAGGAGGAATGAAGTATCCACACGCTGATCTTCCTTCTTGATTTTCTTGTGTTTTTCAAATTGTATCTTGGGTATTCTAAGTTTCTGGGCTAATATCCATTTATCAGTGAGCGCATATCCAATGACTTCTTTTGTGATTGGGTTACCTCACTAAGGATTATGTCCTCCAGATTCATCCATTTGCCCAAGAATTTCATAAATTCATTTTTTAATAGCAGAATAGTACTCCATTGTGTAAATGTACCACATTTTCTGTATCCATTCTTCTGTTGAGGGACATCTGGGTTCTTTCCCACTTCTGGCAAATATAAATAAGGCTGCTATAAACATAGTAAAGCATGTGTCCTTTTTACCAGTTGGAACATCTTCTGGGTATATGCCCAGGATAGGTATTGCTGGATCCTCTGGTAGTACTATGTCCAATTTTCTGAGAAAACGCCAGTCTGACTTCCAGAGTGGTTGTACAATCTTGCAATCCCACCAGCAATGGAGGAGTGTTCCTCTTTCTCCACATCCTCGCCAGCATCTGCTGTCACCTGAAGTTTTGATCTTAGCCATTCTGACTGGTGTGAGGTAGAATCTCAGTGTTGTTTTGATTTGCATTTCCCTGATGATTAAGGATGTTGAACATTTTTTTCCAGATGTTTTTCAGCCATCCGGAATTCCTCAGTTGAGAATTCTTTGTTTAGCTCTGTACCCCATTTTTTAATGGGGTTATTCATTTTTCTGGAGTCCTCTTGGGTGAATTTGCTTTCTTTCATTCTAGAGCTTCTAGGTATGCTGTCAAGTTACTCGTGTATGCTCTAGTTTCTTTTTGGAGGTACTCAGGGCAATGAGTTTTTCTCTTAGGACTGCCTTCATTGTGTCCCATAAGTTTGGGTATGTTGTGGCTTCATTCTCATTAAACTCTAGAAAGTCTTTAATTTCTTTCTTTATTTCATCCTTGACTAATGAATCATTGAGTAGAGTGTTGTTCAGTTTCTATTATTTATGTTGTTATTGAAGATCAGCCTTAGTTCATGGTGGTCAGATAGGATGCATGGGATAATTTCAATATTTTTGTATCTGTGGAGGCCTGTTTTGTGACCAATTATATGGTCAATTTTGGAAGAGGTACCATGTGGCACTGAGAAGAAGGTATATCCTTTTGTTTTAAGATTAAATGTTATGTAGATATCTGTTAAATACCTTTGTTTCATGACTTCTGTTGGTGTACATGTGTCTCTGTTTAGTTTCTGTTTCCAGGATCTGTCCACTGGTGAGAGTGGGGAGTTGAAGACTCCCACTATTATTGTGTGAGGTGCAATGTGTGCTTTGAGCTTCACTACAGTTTCTTTAATGAATGTGGCTGCCCTTGTATTTGGAGCATAGATATTCAAAATTGAAAGTTCATCTTGGTTGATTTTACTTTGATGAGTATGAAGTGCTCCTCCTTGTCTTTTTTTTATAACTTTGGGTTGAAAGTCAATTTTATCCGATATTAGAATGGCTACTCCAGCTTTTTCCTTTGGACCATTTGCTTGGAAAACTGTTTTCCAGCCTTTCACCCTAAGGTAGTGTCTGTCTTTTTCCCTAAGGTGCGTTTCCTGTAAACAGCAAAACATTGGGTCCTGTTTGTGTAGCCAGTCTATTAGTCTATGTCTTTTTATTGGGGAATTGAGGCCATTGATGTTAAGAGAAATTAAAGAAAAGTAGTTGTTGCTTCCTGTTATTTTTGTTGTTAAGGTTGGGATTCTGTTCCTGTGGCTGTCTTCTTTTAGGATTGTTGAAGGATTACTTTTTAGTTTTTTTCTAGGGTGTAGTTTCCAATCTTGTTTTGGTAGTTTCCCTTTATTATCCTTTGAAGGGCTGGATTCATGGAAAGATATTGTGTGAATTTGGTTTTATCATGGAATACTTTGATTTCTCCATTTATGTTAATTGAGAGTTTTTCTGGATATAGTAACCTGGGTTGGCATTTGTGTTCTCTTAGGGTCTGAATAACATCTATCCAGGATCTTCTGGCTTTCATAGTCTCAGGTGAGAAGTCTGGTATACTTCTGATAGGCCTGCCTTTATATGTTACTTGACCCTTTTCCCTTACTGCTTTTAATATTCTATCTTTATTTAGTGCATTTCTTGTTTTGATAATTATGTGTCGGGAGGAATTTCTTTTCTGGTCCAGTGTATTTGGAGTTCTGTAGGCTTCTTGTATGTTCATTGGCAGCTCTTTCTTTAGGCTTGGGAAGTTTTCTTCTATTTTTTTGTTGAAGATATTTGCTAGCCCTTTAAGTTGAAAATCCTCTTTTTCTGTTCTTACGTTTACCTCCTGCCATCCCTGCCCAAGGAGACCTGGTGTTGGTGCAGACCAGAAGGGAGCGTCTGTCCTGTCCTGGGCCTTTATCAATCTCCCGCTGGTGTCTCAGGTCGCTTGCAATTGGGTCGGAACAGATGCTGAGTTCAGCTGCTCACCTGTGGTCCCAAGAAAGCCTGGGGAGTCCCGAAGGGGCCTCAGGGAGAGTGCGCAGAGCCTGTGCCCAAGCCCTGAGCTGGTGCGGGGTGCACTGAGCTGGAACTGAAGGAAGAGTCTGTCCTGCTCTGGGCCTTTATCAGTCTCCTGGCTGGTGTCTCCTGTGCCTGGTGCTGGAGCAGTGTGGGCCAGAAGGGAAGGGGTCCGCTGCCGCCCTGCCTATCTCCCGGCTGCAGGCTCAGGTCCCACGAGATTGGACTGGAACAGATGTGTGTTCCTCTGACCAGTGTTCCCGAGATCTCAGTGTTTCTGAGATCTCTAGGAGAGTCCCCATGGAAACCTGGGTGAGTCTGCAGCCCCCGGGCCTTGCACCCTGCGCTGGAGCAGTGTGGACCGGAAGGGAAGGGGTCCACTGCCCACCTGTCTGTCTCCTGGCTGCAGACTCAGGTCCCGTGAGATTGGACTGTCTGTCTCCCGGGTATAGACTCAAGTCCCACGAGATTGTACTGGAACAGATGTGTATTCCTCTCACCAGTGTTCCCGAGATCGCTAGGAGAGTCCCGCTGGAAACCTGGGTGGGTGTGCAGCCCCCAGGCCTTGCGCCCTGCGCTGGGGCGGTGTGGACCGGAAGGGAAGGGGTCCTCTGCCGCCCTGTCTATCTCCTGGCTGCAGACTCAGGTCCCACGAAATTGGACAGTGGTCCCGTGATCACTAGGAGAGTCCCGCTGGAAACCTGGGTGGGTGCGCAGCACCCAGGCCTTGCGCCCTACGCTGGAGCGGTGTGGACCGGAAGGGCGAAAATCCTCTTTTTTTATCTACTCCTACTATCCGTAGGTTTGTTCTTCTCATTGTGTCCTGGATTTCCTCAATGTTTTGAGTTAGGATCTTTATGTATTTTGCATTTTCTTTGATTATTGTGACCATGTTCTCTATGGAATCTTCTGCTCCTGAGATTCTCTCTTCCATCTCTTGTATTCTGTTGCTGATGCTCACATCTATGTTTCCTGATTTCTTTCCTAATGATTCTATCTCCAAAATTGTCTCCCTTTTTGTTTTCTTTATTATTTCTATTTCCCTTTTTAGGTCCTGGATGGTTTTGTTCAATTCCATTACCTGTTTGGTTGTGTTTTCCTGTAGTTCTTTAAAGGATTTTAGTGTTTCCTCTTTAAGGACTTTTACCTCTTTAGCATAGTTCTCCCACATTTCTTTAAGTGAGTTATTCATGTCCTTATTCATGTCCTTCTTATTGTCCTCTACCCACACCATGAAATATGATTTTAAATCTGAGTCTTGTTTTTCAGGTGTGTTGGGGTATCCAGGACTGGCTGAAGTGGTATTGCTGGGTTCTGATGAAGGTGAGTGGTCTTGGTTTCTGTTATTAAGATTCTTACCTTTTGCCATCTCTGGAGTTGGTTGTTATAGTTGTCTCTGGTTGGAGCTTGTTCCTCCTGTGATTCTGTTGGCCTCTGTCAGCAGACCCGGGAGCCCAGCTCTCTCTTGAATCTCAGTGGTCAGAGTAGTCTCAGCAGGTGAGCTCTCCTTTTGCAGGGAAGGTGCATCGAGTTTTGGTGGTCAGACCTGCCTCTTAGGTAAAGTTAAAGACCCTATATAGGGCCTGTCCTAGAAGATGTGTTGCCTCTGTGGTCTGCACACTCACCTGCAGAGACTGGTCTCTGTGGGAGCCTTTTTAGTCTGAGACCTCACCTGAACAGACTGGTCTTTGAGCGACCTGGGACCCAATATGGCTCTCTCACAAGTTCCAGCAGGGAAAGCCCTCCCAGGGTGAGAACTCTCCTCAGGTGGGGAGGGAGCCTGGATGTGTAGAGCCCAAAGCTGGGTGTGTCCCAAAAGGTGCACTCTTCAGCCGTTTGCTCACTCACCCTTTGCAGTCCCTGAGCTGACCTGTGCAGACTAGGTCTGAGCGACCTGGGTACCAATATGGCTCTCTCACAAGTTCCACCAGAGAAAGCCCTCCCAGGCGGAGAACTGTCCTCAGGCTGGGAGGGTGCGGGGATGTCTTGAGCCCAGAGCTGATTGTGTCCCAAAGGTGCCCTGGTTCAGCCATTTGCTCACTCACCGTTTGCAATCTGTGAGCTGACCTGCACAGACTGGGTCTGAGTGACCCTTTGCAGTCCGAAAGCTTCCTTCTTAACTGTCTCGGGAGACAAGAGTTACCTCACCCAACAATAAACTTATTTGCAAATGAATACCCTACATGGAAATGTACATAAAACATTAGCATTTTAGGAAATCCCAGCTAACCAAGTAGAACTGTGCACAAATGGAGAAACTCTGGGGTTTTTTAATCTGTAGAGAGAAGCATGGTAGAATAGCCTCCTCTGACTTACATGTGTAGTGAGGAGTGTTAGGTCACAGCAACTTCATAGTCCCTAGAGCACCCTTAGCTCCCAGAAGGCATGATACCTCCCTCAGAAGTAACCTCTGGCTAGACAAGGATGAGTTGGAGGCCTGGGTCACAGACATCAGGCCTCAGTCTATGCAAGATGGCCTCCTAATGTACTGTTGGTTTGAATCTGGTTCCTTTTGTACCCTGAGAATCCTTTTGTCCCCTGAGAAACTTAGCTCCCATCATAGGGTCTCAAGATATGATGTGATGGAGAAGTAGGAGACAACTGGAAAGGTGATTAGGTCTCTGGGGTGTTGCCATGGGAAGGGACACATGCTATAGACTGGCTGAGTACTGGAGACAACCCACACAGTGACTTGGCCATGTGATTAGTGCTATTTTCAGTCTCTCTGCTGGTGAGGGAATCCTCAACAGAGGCTAAAAATGAGGCTGCAGGACTGTGGACCTGCAGCCTTCAAAATGATTAGTTTTTCTTTATAAATAACCAGCCATAGTTATCTTATCCCAGATTTATGAAAAAGAATAATACACTTTACTGTTTTAAGCTCATACTCTATAATTAGAAAGCCTGCACCTACTAGGCATTCCCTGAGCCTCTGCATCATGAGGAACCTATATATATTCTTTTGTGTATGCCTGGTATGTGAGGCTGGGACCCATGTGAGGCCATGGCTCATTGTTGGAGCAGTAAGAAACATGGCCTTAGGACTGGCCACTGGGCAACTATTTGGTGACTGGTGTGGGAAAGGACTTCCTGCCATGTCCACAGAGCAGAGATGCAAGACAGGTCCTAAAGCTCTAGGACCCTGGATCCCCACTCCATGTAACACCCAGTGGGGAAGTAACTGGGTTCAGAACTGGGTAGTTGATATTAGGATAAACTGAGTTCTGGTTCCTGCTAGGTCCCATACTGATTTCCAGCTGAACTTGTGTTCACTGTGAGGGGCAGAAAGCTTCACAACAACCTTTGAAATTGGTACTTCTATTTTTGTCTTCTAGATTTGACATACTGTGATACACAGACACTGCCCAACTTGCTCATGTATGAAACAATGGGAAGCAGGGCCAGATACTGCAATTTAGAGCCTGTTTGGACCTCAAGAGACCCTTGGTGTCACTGGCCCTACTCATTTCCATGTTGCTGGGGAGTTCATATATGTGCCCTCTGGACCCTGTCCCATGAGGGTGAGAGATACTCTGGTGTAGTGACTATTTTCTCTTAGCATTCTCTAACGCAGTTTGTAAGCTCCACAATTGATCGTTGGCACTTCAAAATCTCACTGGTTGTCCCTGCAGTATCCTTCAACCCAATCACACCCAACCTTGGATCCAAAAATACAGAGTCCCCTGTGAATTGCAAGGCTTTTATTGTTAAATTCCTGTTCTTAGACACGTGAGGGAAGGGGTAGGGCTTGCTGCATCTATGCAGGTGAGCAGGCAAGTGGCTTCCTTGAGAGCAAAGATGTAGCCATCAACAGTATGGGCTGGCTTCTACTTTTTCCTGCAAACAGAAAGCCAAGTGAGGCCTCAGAGGTAATGGAGACCTCATGCCCCACTGCCCATCCATGGAGACACCTCCTAGAAGGACCTGTAGCTGGTTTGCAATTGCTCTTGTGTCTGACGAGGACCTCTTGAGACAAGCTTTGTAAAGAGCCTCCAATCCAGTCAGATTGGAAGAGTCACCTTCTGAGACACTATAGGCCCAAGTGGGACAGAATGGGGAGGAGCTGACAGGTGCCATGTGAGCCTGTGAGAAGCTGGGGACCAACTTCTGTCACATGATGATGATGTCCCTCAGATATCTGCAGCTAAAGGCAATGACTTATCCCACCATTCTAAGACCAACAGGGGCTTCAATTTAATTCTACCCTTGAATGTCCCAGGCCTGGATTCCACAGAGCAGTCTTGTAAGTGCAGAGAACAGGAAAACAAATAAGTATTTTGGGGCTGGAGTGGTAGGGTTGAAAAGTTAGGATTAAAGACCAAGCTGAAGCAGGGTGCTAGGCCCCAAGCTTGTGGAGACAGACTTGGGAGGCTGTCAGGAAGGGTGATGGAGGCCAAAGTCGGACAGGGATCTATTGTGGCTTGGCTGTGCTGAACAGCCAGGCCCAGCTCAGGCAGCCTGAGAGTCCCTTTGTACCCCATTCTCCTGACATCCTCAATCAAATGTGTCATATTTCTGGATTCTCAGAGAAGCTTAAGTGTTGGGTAGGAGCACAATTCCTGCCCCTAACCGGATACTTAGAGACTCACGATGAAAGCAGCTGCATGTTCCTTGTTTTCCTTTGTCAATGTGCTATCAACACATTTCTTGAGTTTTTCAGCATTTTCCAGTATTTCAGTGTCATCTTTGTATTTTTCCACATACTTAACATACTCTTCTGGGGTCCCGAAAAGAAATAGATGAACATCCTCTTTTATAGCTGGACAAATGCCACAATCTGGAACACAAAGATTAGGTGACCCTCACTTGAAAGACCTGCATCAGTATATCCCAGGGGACAGAGGGTGTGAGAGCCTGGAGAGCTTGCATCCCTGACTCCCCACCACCCCACAGTAATACCCACCTCCTCCTGAACTCAGGAGGAGCAGGGCAGTCCCAAGGATCACCATAGCAACAGTGAGCTTCATGGCAATGGAGGCAGGTACTCCTACCCAGCTTGGTCCCATTTTATAACTGCCCTGGTCTGTTCAGTGGGCAGGGAGGGGCCCATGTCTGAGCTCCTCCAGGCCCCTATCAGGACACATTTTGAAACTTCCTGGAGGTGTGTGTTTGAGTTATTGGGAGATATGTATTTTGGCAAGATCCTGGTCAATAACCTGTCTCAGCTTGTTTCCCTTCTTAGTGATCTTCTTAAGATCACTTGTCATTTGACAGCCAAAGGGAAAGTATGACTAGTGAGAAGATCAAATGGTCTCTCAATCAGATCTTCAGAGTGAGACCAGTGTCCCCCTGTCACACTAGAAACCTCAATGTTTAATTAAGAACCTTACTCACAGTCAGGGTCTAGACAAGGCAGACTTCAGACCACTGGCCATGTGACCCCTGCCCTGTCTTTGACCTGACCCTATCTTACATGTGCTTCATGTGTTCCATTGAACCAGTCTCTTCAACCCAAGCTTCTCCAGCTGTTGGAGGCATCCTTCAACTTGATCCTTTTGTTGTTGGGGGTTGTTTTTTTTTTTTGAGATAGGGTCTCTAAGTAAGGCCAGGCTATCCCAGAACAATGTAGGCCAGGTTAGCCTTGAAATCACAGAGGCTAACCTCTTTCCCATGTGTGTGCTGGAGTTAAAAAGAAGCACTGCCATATCTGCCTAAACCTGACCTCTTCAGGCTCTGGTTGAGAATTTGTTGTTTTTGTTTTGTTTTATTTTTTGAGACAGGATCTTGCCCAAGTTAGTGTGGAGTCCTTAACTCTCCTTAGAGAGAGAGAGTGTGTGTGTGTATGTGTGTTTGTGTTTGTGAGCTGGATCCACCTTTCCTTGGGGCTGTTGCTACGCAGTGTTAGCAATGCTTGGGTATGTTGTCTCACACCTTTGATGTCAGCTCTTAGGAGGCAGAGGCTGTCCTGTCTCTGTGAGTGACATGTCAGCCTGGTCTACTCACAGTGTTCCAGGTCAGCCAGAATTATACTGGAGATATTGTTAATAACAATTAGTAGTGTGTTCATTAAGTTCACACTGTGTCTCCTATTGATGTTCTCATAAATAAGGAATGAGTGGAGGGACCTGACCTCATAATTAGCTACTGCCAAAGTTTGCTACACTGCTCCAGCTACTTTGACTATTGGTCAAAAAGCCAGCAAGACTGCCATTTTCAATTCACCATAGCTACCTAGGAAAAACTAGAGTCCAATTTCAGCTTGTTACCCCAGCTCCAGAAGGCTCAGTGTTACTCCATCTGTATCAGTGTGTCTAGCTGAGTTTTGCTACCACAAAATTCCAAATTACCCATCAATCACCTTTTCCAGCATATAGGGGGTGCATCACCACTGCAGGGGCACAGTAGAAGGACTATTATGAAGGGTGCTAAGAGGCAAGGCTGTGGTAGTCTCCATGACTGTCCCACCTGTGGAAGAAGTCTGCTTAGGCATATTCACTCAGCCAGTAGACACACTGGAGCTGTCCCCTTGGCATCACCTTTTAGGCCTCATGAAAGGCTTCTCTTGAGAGGGAATTTTTCCTACTTTCAGAAGTGTGGGCTGAACAGACAGTGATGGAAGAGGCTGAAGACAGCAGAGCAAAATCTGAGGCAGGGGTGTGACAGCTGAGGGGTCAGCACTTTGAGCTGTACAATAGGCCAAGCTACTTGCTCTCCTGTGGTAGTTCAAGCACTTGACAGGTGAAGGGTAGGAGACAGTAGGGTCATGGAATGAAGAGAGGGCACAAGCAGACTCTGAGGTAGGATAAAAGGGACCCAGAGGACAGAAGCTTTAGACCCTGTTTACCAGTATAGTTCTAGAGAGCTCTGCAGTTTTTGAATCTCCACCAGGGTATAGAGCTACCCCACTGCTGAGTGCCAAGGGCCTGGTTTCCTGTCCATGGTGTGGAAGAGGCTTCAGCACAGGTAGGCCTCTGGGTCCCATGCTAGTGTGAAGACTGCTCACCAGAGGGTACCACTGCTGCCTCTACCACCTGCCAGTTATTGGGGTTGATCTCCTGCTGCTGTTTATTCAAATGCTAAGTACTGGACCCCATGATCTAGACTCCCCCATCCTCTGATTGTTTGGTAATCTGGTAAGCAAATTCTCACATACACCAAATGTTGCTTTGTAAACTCTGCTCATGTAATTTTCTGTCTGGTTAAAAAAATGTGACTGCCAGCTAATTCTGGAGAGAGGAGGGTTATGGTAGGCATTTTCTTTTTTACTGTGCTGGGAGGGTCACAGGGAGGGATCAGAAGGCAAGGGAAGAGGAGAGAGGAGGAGGAAGAAGATGGAGAGAGTTGAAGGCTGCCATGAGGCCTGATGGCTCAGGAGCATGTGACCGGGATCACTGGACCATGAGGACAGGCTGATGGAGCAGAAATAACCCTGGGTGACACTCAAACAGCAAGTTACATGGGGCCTATGGATTGGATGTAAGTTAAATAGTACAGAACCTGCCCGATCTATCCTTACAGCTCTTCAAATAATATACCAAGTCTTTGTGTCTTTTATAGAGACCAGCTAAAATATATATTTCATTTACAGCAAGCTTCTGCTCACTGTTGCCAAACATGGAGGGCCAAGAGGAGGTGGAAGCCAGCTCCAGAGAGTATCCCCCTACTGGAATACAATTCCTATCTTTTTGATTAAGGGGACCCCAGTCAGGTAACTGGGGCACACCTGCCTCAGATTCCTACAAGTAGGGATCACGGGTAGGAGCCACCATGTCTATATCTCATTTCCATGGACTTTGCTGCTCAACTGACTGCTCTGTGTACGCCTGAACCTGGAATTTACCATTTAACTAGCATGTTTGTCATTTGCAGAGACTCTATACTAGGTATGACACCATTTCTCCATAAGTGTCACTCAAGGGAAAACCAGGGCCTTCATATGATGTGCCCTCAGTGCCTGCCTTGGAAATTTGTCACCTAAGTCTCTAGAGTGCTTCAAATACCAACATGTCTGAGGGAAAGCCAACTATGCTTTTAACATGTGTGAGACATATACCAAACTCCCACCTTGAGCCTTGGTCCCTGGTATGGCAAGGCTGAGCAGTGTATGGTGGATGCTTAAGAAGCAGGGTGTAGCCTCTGCTCTCTGTCTTCCACAATCCCCTTTTGCCCTTCTGCTGTGTACCCTGTGTTCAGACAGCACTAGGCCATGGCTACCTGAGGTTGCCCTATCCTTGACTTTCAAGATTCCAGACCATGAAGCAAATTAATGTTTTTCCCCTGTCTATTGCCTAGTCTTGGGTCTTTTGTCATAGCAACACAACACAAATTACAACCCTGCAGTGCACATGGATCCCTTGTGTATAAGAACACACCCAACTTCCACCATCTCGAAGGCTCTATACCCAACTTCCTTTTCCCTAGATCCTCTTGTATTGGCTGCATTTTGGTGTTCTTTAGATGTCTGAAGGCTCAGGAGAGCAAGGCCTTTCTCTCTTCCAGGGTTAACACACATAGGAGGTCTTCACGTATTCTGGTTAAACTGGCTGAAGGGTTAACTCATTTGTCTCAAGTCTATGAACAAGATTCTTAAAACATGCAACACTATCTTCCCATATAACTTGGGCTTGCCTTAACCCCCCTCCCATTCTTATATTATATAAGTGTTTGTGTATTTTGGCTGGTAGTTAATTTTCAAAGTAAATATTGTAAGTGTTTTGATAAGGCACAATTATGTAGTTTGTTTAAAAAGACACTTGGCTGTCACTTTCTCTACAGCAGCTGGTAACACAGTGAACTTTGCTGAAGACTTAGAGAGGCCTAAGCCTTTGACTTTTACTGGTTAGCTGAGCCAAACAGGATTTGCCTCCTGTAACTGTTTGGACAATTAGGTGCCAAGTACTGAGATCTAATTTTGAGCTCTCTGCTTGGTCCATTGGTCATTGTTTTTATGACCTTGCATATCTGGATGGGTGCAGAGGCCTGTAGAATGTTCCCATTGGGGGCTTTTCTCTTCTGTACAGGCTTGGGAATGGAGACAAGGGCATAGTGTAGGCAAGCAAGTGTCTACTGCTGGGTGACCCTCCACTACTCTGCTTTTGATCATGGTGTCTTATCACAGCACCAGTAATCTTAACTAAGACACAAGGCAAACATATTTGTATGCATAAGGTGGCCAGGTACAGACAGTGAGCTGCCTTCTGTTGCTCTCTACCATATAGATGTGTGTACACATTTTATGTATGTATGTTTGTGTGTATGTGTGTGTGTGTGTGTGTGTGTGTGTGTGTATGCATATATAGGTGCTTATTTGACATTTCATTTAGTTTAATTTTATGTGTATAGAGATTGTGCCTGCATGAGTGTCTTATGCAGTCATGTGTGAATTCCCTGTGGTGGTCACAGGAGAGTCCTGGATCTTCTGGAAATGGAGTTACAGATAGTTGTTAGTTGTCATGTGGGTTCTGGGAAGTGAATCTGGATTCTGTTTACTATTGACACCACCTTATATTTTTTGATACAGGACCTCTTAATAAGCCTGAAGCTTGCTAATTTTGCTAGATGGACTGGTCAGTGAGCCCTGGGTAGGCTCTCTGGTGCTGGCCTTACCAAGGGACACTTTGTGACTAGATGTCCTCACACGTTCTGAGGGCTGAAACTCAAAAATGGATTCAAATGTGCCCACTGAGCAAGTGCTTAAGTGAATGGCCTGTCCTTCAAGCCCACCCTGCTGCTTTCTTGAGAACATGTAGCTCACAGTGAAGGACTGAAAGGAGGTCAACTCCCAGGAGAAACATCTACGGATCCTCAGGAATTCTGTGAGAATTAAAAACACTGACATTCATTCATGTTCATTTATCTGCCATACAACCATTCACACCAGCATGGGTTTATCAGTCATTTCACAATCATAATACAATTCAATATCATGTTATTTAGTTTGTTGTTCAAACTCTTTGATATTTATCTGTTAGGAACTTGTTTATGCTTCCTCATGTCAGTTTCCATAGATATTTGTAGGTACTTATTCATGTGTTTGTGTGATTGAGTGTGTGTGTGTATATCTGTGTATGGGAAGAGGTGTTAAGAATTGTGTGTGAGTATGTGAAAGTCTGATGACCATTTGGAGGAGTTATTCCACTTCTTCTACCAGGTGGGTTCTGGGATTTGAACTCAGGTCTTCATCTTTAATCACTGCACCTTTAATCACGGAGCTATGTCAAGAGCCCTCAGTCTTATTTTCTGAGACCAGGTCTCTTATTGAACTTGAAGCACACATGGGTTTAGACGTGCATGCCAGCACTTTCCCAGGTCCTGGGGATCTGAACCCAGACCTTTATGGTTGCATAGTAATCAATTTGCATACTTATCCATCTCTTTAGATGCCCTTGTTTATATATGTCATGCTATGGAATAATGCAAGGGGCTTTACATGCTAAAAACAATAGTTCCCATTGTTGTAGGGAACTAGTGACAAAATGCCAAGTTAGAAGTACCATTTCCACTCATGCTTTGAAGAGACACAGTCTATCACAGTGAGCTAGGCACAGTGAAGGAACTTGGGTGGTTGGTCACATCTACAATTAGGAAGCAGAGAGGCACAGATACTTGTGCTCTGTTTGTTTTCCTCTTTGCACTCTTTCTATGACCATAGTCCATGATGCCACATGAAAGTCAGTCTACCCACATCAATTGACCAAGTCTAAAAGCTCCTGCACAGAGCTTTGTTTCCATGGCAACTGTAAGCCTAGTCAGGATGATCATCAGTTTAACCATCACACACTTCAAGCAGGGTGAACTTGAATTTAAGGGGTTCCTGTCTAGAGAAACAAGCAATCTCTTCCTCAGAGTAAGTAGGCTGATCTTAACTTGTGACCATCTCAATGCCTGTGGCCTGTTGAGCAGTGTAGTTTACAGCCAGGCAGTCCACAGTAGTCTGAGGGGTTGTGGACAACAGAGTTCATGTACTGGGGTGAATCCCTCATTCTACTGCTCACTGCTTTCACCACATGGACTCTACTGTTCAAACCTCTTAGAGACATGGTTACAGACAGAGTTGAGAGAGGAGAAGTTGTGCAGGAAAACAGGAATGAGCTACCTTGGAGTGAAGCAGAATTTGTGGTAAAAAACCTGGGGCTGGTGAGATGGCTCAGCGGGTAAGAGCACCCGACTGCTCTTCTGAAGGTGATAAGTTCAAATCCCAGCAACCACATGGTGGCTCACAACCATCCGTAACAAGATCTGGCTCCCTCTTCTGGAGTGTCTGAAGACAGCTATTGTGTACTTACATATAATAAATAAAATAAATCTTAAAAAAAAAAAAAAACCTTCATCTGCCCCTGAGGATACACACACAGCCAAAGAGTTGGGGGCTATCATGGCTGAGAATCACAGAGAAGTAGATGGTGCCTCCATGTCCTCAGTCTTCCAATCCAAACATATTAGGAGCTTGGATGACTGGAGCAAGGAGTGGTGAGGAGTGTGACAATGAAGCAGAGGTGACAAGTGGAACAGGACCACAGGGCATTTGGCTCAGCACTCGTGCTGCTTACAAAGGTCAGCTCTAATTTTTGGCAAGGAACAAACAACTTTTCTCCAGAAAATGAGAACATCAGGCCATCTCAGGCTGTTTGTTCTTCAGAGTGGGAGGCGTTCCCGTACTCCCTATTCAAGGGGGAAGGGCATTCACAGATGCTAGATTTTTGCCAAAAGGTAGTTGGAGCTCCTGCAGCCAGAGTTGGTGGTGGGCGTGGCTGGGCTCAGGGAGATAATGGTTTATATGGAAGAGGGTTTGCTTTGAGGAGAGCATCTAGCACTCTCCACCATGAAGGGGACACTTCTCCTGCTGACCCTGCTGGTGACTGGAGAGCTGGGCTTCAAGACAAGTGAGAGTGGGACATTTGTTCAAGCCACCTCAGTCCCATGTAGATCTCTAAGTGGTGCATGAGACAGACCTAGGGGTCCTTAGGAGGCCACTAGCAAGGAGATGCAGAAGGTGGTTGATACTTTCTGCTCCGGGTTATAACAGTTGAAGTAGGTGGGACAGAGAGACAGAGGTATGCTGGTGATGATATCTATGATGAAGGGACCTTAGATGCACAGTTGAAGCAGAGGCAAATGTGAGGCTTACCTGAAGGTCAGATATGGGCTTGTCCACTCATATATCTTTTTATGCTAGAAGTGTGTGTCTCATGGAAACCATGTTGTATTTGGGAGGCTGCAGCCTTTGGGAAGGTGGGCCTGTGGGCAAGGCCAGTTAAGACACTTGTAGATGAGGCAAGGCTCTCTCTCTCTCTCTCTCTCTCTCTCTCTTTCTCTCTCTCTCTCTCTCTCTGTCTTTTTCTCTCCCTCTCCTTCCATAATGTTGTATGCATTCATTTTTACCTTTATGAGTACATTGTAGCTGTCTCAAGACACACCAGAGGAGGGGGTCAGATTCCATTATAGATTGTCTGAGGCCGGGAATTGAAGTCTGGACCTCTGCATCTTAACCAATGATTCATCTCTCCATTTCCCAGGCTGTGATCTTTTAACAATGTTTTTCTGTCTGTGTTTGCAGCGGAAGCATGCTTACCTTTCTTCGGCGTCTATTTGAGTATTCTCTCTGGATACAGAATGTTTTTGCATAAGGAACTTGCTTCATTCAATCCTACTGTGGAGGAGAAGGAGGCTTTTGAAAGAATCCAGGACTGCTATGAGGATGCAGGACTAAAAGCTAAAATTCAAGATATGAAATTTATGGTAATTCTCTCCCTACCTCTACTTGCCCATACAGCAAATTTTCGAAGGCTGTGGACATATGATCAGTGCAGCCATTAATATGTGTCAGGTGACCAGCAATGGAAACTCAAGCCCTTCCTTACCATAGCACAGGTCAAAATTGCAAACCAAGTACACATCCAGCCTATTCTAGGCATATTCCTGGAATTAACTCCCACATGCTGGGTAAACATGATGTCCTCACCCATAGTAGGACCAGTGGAGTCCTTGGCCTGGCGTCTGCATAGGTTTGGTACCTCCAACTTTACTCTAAGATGCTTGAAATTTCTGCTACTGGCCAGTGTCCTTTTTGTAACCTCCCTTCACTCTACTCCCCTGCCTCAGAGAGTTCCTTGTCTACTGGCATGATCTGAGCTATAGCGAAAGCCTCCCACCATGGCTGAAATCCCATCCTCATTCCCAGGGAGAGCTTGCAGCTGCTCACCACAGCTGTCTCCTGTTGTCTCTTCTTTGAAGCATAAATGGACTGCAGACATGTATATTTTGAACAGTGCAGCTCTCACCTTGTTTCCCAAAGTACTCTTAGTTTTAGTGTGACGTCCTGCAAAACCACAATCCTATCCAAAAGGGAATTTCTTCTAAGAAGTGTAGAATGGGGATGTATTTTTAACACGGGCATAGAGCCAATGTTCCTGGACAGATGTTCTCAGTTATGGCAGACATCACCAAACTCACACTCAGCTATCTTGTTCCTCTCTAGACCAAGCCCCCATCATGCCTTCTGGAACCTTCTCCCCTTCTACCCTGCCTGGCTATGGTGGCTCAGGCTTCCTCCTGAAGGTTGTGGGTGGGCTCCAGTTCCCTTGAGGCCGAGTTTGTTGCTGGAGACCTAAATCACCTCATGGGATTTTCTTTCCTGTGGATGAGGAGCAGTCTTTGTGGGTGGTTGGGGAGCCCTGCTGAGGTCCTGAACCTTGCTTGTAGCCACCTCTCTCCATGTGTGTCTCTTTGTTTTCCAGACAGCTATACTCTACAGTTCAGAATGCAAGTCATACTATACCAAAGAAGTCTTGATGAACATTCTGGATAAGTTTTCCAAGAAATTAACCTATTAGAAGTTAATAGGTTATAGGCAACCAATCTTTGCAGTGTGTCTGATCCGAGTGCCATCTTGCTGACCTGTCGTCTTTCTCTCCTTAAGGTGGATTCCTGACATCTGTGCCTTTATCCTTTAGTCTCTTAGGCTCATTCCAATAAATGCCTGCAGCTCTCTTCAGTGCTCTGTGTCTATGTGCTGTATGGGAATCATGTGAGGTCTTCAGAGGATCTGAGAGACAGTGAGAGAAATGACTTCTGACGTCCCTGAGAAGGGTGAATGCCCCTGACTGCCAGTTGATACTTAGAGAGCCATTGCAGACTTCTTGTTTTTGTTGGTATGTAGACTAGGCTGCCCTGGAATTCACAGAGATCCATGTGTCTCTTCATCCTGAGTGCTGTGATTATAGGTGTAAGCCCCTTTGCTCAGTTTACTGCAGCTGTGTGAGACTGTGGAGACTGGTGTAGTCTGAGGGCAAATAGCAAGTAAGCAGCCACAGGCTTCACCTGGCTGGCAGGACAGAAAGGAGGTGCACAGAAACTCTCCACATGTGTTACTTCTGGGCTTTGTTAATGGACTGTGGGCTCCTTGTTTCCAGTTATAATGGGAGAGTAACTCTGAGATCCCATGGGTGTGGTTCCTAGATTCTGTTGGTGTGGTACTAAGAGTAACCATTTGTAACAGCCTGGTTGACTTAGCAAGTTTCAGGCCAGCCAGGTCTACATAGAAATCCTTGTCAAAAACAAAACCAAGGGGCTGGAGAGATGGCTCAGCATTTAAGAGATGGCTGCTCTTCTAGAGGTTCCAAGTTTAATTCCCAGCAATCACATGGTGGCACACAACTATCTGTGATGCCCTCTTCTGGTGTGTTGGAAGACAGCAACAGTGTACTCATACTCATGAAATCAATCAATCAATCAATCAATCAACCAACCAACCAACCAATAAATCAGTCAACCTTTGAAAAAAACCTATACCTTAATATGATTCAAATACTTCAATGGGAAAAGAGTGGACGCCCAAGGAAAGGATATAGAGTGAAGGGCTGGGCGAAGTTTCACTGGGTAGAGTGCTCCTGTACGTTATTTGGGACCTGTGTTTGACTCCCAGAACCCGTGTAAAGCCTGCCTTGTTAGGATGTGTCTATAGTCCTAGTGCTCCTGTCCAGAGATAGGAAGAGACAGGCGAATTCCAGTAAGTTTGTAGGCCAGTCTTCCTGGCAGTCCACAATGTCAGAGGGCCAGAGGCCTGTCTTAAATGATGACTGAGGATTGTCCTCTGATCTCCACATGCATGCTATGATATGTTCATGCCCACCGTCCATCATATATTCAAACTTACAACAGCAACACACAGATAAAAGGGAGAGGAATGACAAGCAGTGTAAATTAAAATAACGAAAGCCATCAGTTATAATGGACATATAGCATAATAGCACAACTCTCATTCTGTATAATAGTGGCAAAAATTGAGAAGACTTGTAAAACAGAGTAAGTGCTGTTGAGCAGGCCGAGGGACTGAAAGTCATACAAGCAGGACACATTGTTCAGTGTGTAAGACTGACAAGCATGAAGCCATTGCTCTGTTCATCTGTTTCTTGATGTGACGTGACAACACCTAGGGCTTCCTATGGCTGGCTGGCTGGTCATTAGGAAGGCCAAATGACCTCCCCATAGACAAAGCTCTCACAGGCAAACCAATGTCCCCCTTCATGAGAAAACAGACCATCTCCACCTTTTAACACCCAAGCCAGTGTTTTTCTAAAACACCATCTCAGGACCAGGTATGATCCTGAATCTGAAACCTGTTGAGATTTTTCAAACCAGTAAATTCTAGAATTGTTGGATGTGCTCATGGAATCCCCACGCAAAGGTTGAGGCCTCCTCCTCATGTTTTTCTGTATCCTGATCAACACTGATCTCTCTTACATATCTCTCTGTGGCATGACATGTGTGTCTTATTGGGACATGAAAGTACAGAGATTCTTTATTGTTGATCTTCCTGTGCCATCCTGTCTAGAAGGTAAAGTCTCATATGTAGAAATCAGGCATGCAGGCCTTTGATGCCTGGATATTGATAAACAGAACTCAGGAACTGGTGAATGCTCAGAGCAGCTTTATTTGCAATGGTTCCAGTGCAAATAAGGGAGTGATGGAAAGGAATGAGCCAGAGACATTTGATTAGCCAAAGCTGATAAATTACTTCTCTACTGGTGAAGTCAGACAATTCAAGTGACATTATATTCTATTAAATGCAGGTTTATTGGGAAGCTGCTCTCAGGTAAATAATGAAGCTATCCCGAGGACTGAAGCTAGGGAAGTCACCATGGAGAGGAAGTAGGAGAGAAAGAGAGAAAGACTCATATATGTGCAGAGAGAGAGATAGAGAGAGAGAGAGAGAGAGAGAGAGAGACAGAGACAGAGAGAGACAGAGAGGCAGAGACAGAGAGAGACAGAGGCAGAGACAGAGAGAGACAGAGACAGAGAGACAGAGAAACAGACAGAGGGAGACAGAGACATATAGACAGAGAAGGAGAAGAGAGAGAAGCAGGAGGAGGAGACCAAACTGCCTGGGTTATTTAGGGAGGAGCTTTTGTAGCTGGGGAGAATACCTGGAAAGTTTAGTGTTGGAGGGCAGGGGATTCCAGAGAGGTATGCTGGGAAAACTTGGAGGACAGGACGAATTTGATATGTAAAATATGCACCTCAGTCCCTTGTCCCATAGTGAGAATCTAAAGAAAAGCCAAAAGTCAGAGATGGAAGGTCAAGACAACAAAAAGTACCTAATGGGAGATGCAGAAAGAGATTGAGTCATGGCTGCTTCCCTTGGAAAGAGCACAATCGTGGGCCTCAGGGAGGTTCCTGGTACAAATCAAAACCCAGCCCTGACACGAAGCCACCCCTCCCTCTTCTCTTGCAGTAGCTAGTTCCCCAGTGTCACATCTGCCCTGTCAGTCACCCATGCTTGCTCCTTCAGCTCCAGCTGAACAAGTAGGTGATTCCTGGAAGGTACAAGACCTACCCAGAAGACAATGCACCATTACAAGGTGACCATTCCTCACCCTAACAGTGCATAGGGCAAGAAAGTAGTAATGACAAAGGAGCTTAAAGGGTTGATGGTGCATCTCAAGAAGAGAATACTTGCTTAGGACATACGGAAGAGAGAGAAAGACAGATAGCTTAATGGTTTCTGAAACCAGGCACGAGAAAAATGTCAGTGGGAGGGGGTTGGCAGCATGTGGCAGAAAGAGAATTCCAGGCTGTGGTCCTGCCAGAATGAAGCTTTGCCTGGTAGGATCTCTGGGAAGACTCCTATCCTGCATCATTCCCTGGCAGACTTCTGAGTTCTAGGTTGAGACACTACAGGATGATAAAGGCAGGTGCTCAGACAGCCTGCTACCCACATCACTTCTGCTGGAAAACAAAGAAGGAAGTAGGATCTACGGATGACCCTGAGAAGCAGAGTAGCTCCTGGAAAAAAGCGACAGAATTCAGCTCAGGAGACAGAAGTAGCAAGTTGGGCTGCTAGGGCAGAGTCCTCCAGCATCACACCATGGTACTGAGTCTCTACCTATCATCCATAAGCCTCCGTTCACAACCATACACTGAAAGGTCACTCTGTCCTACCAAGAGGAAAAAAAAAACAGTGTCCTTCAGCAAATTCTCCACCCCCAGTCTATCCAAAATGTCCCAAAGCAGGTACCTGCTTCCACTCCTGTGATGTTCTGGTTTACTTCTCAGAACCGCATGAGGCTGGTGAGAGGCTGTCCTGCTCTTTTTTCTTAGTCATCCTGTTGCCAACATCCAGTAAGTCACATGAGCAGATAAATGCCATTTTAAGCACTGGGCCTACCAGCAGAGACAATGGAAAGAACGACATGTGCAGCGCGCCTCCCTGCCTCCTCCGTCGAGCAGCAAGAAAGACACGCCACCACCGGGATCTTCTCAATCAGCTTTATTCTGGAACGCCTTGCTTGTAGTTCCCAGGGACCCAGAACAGCAGCAGAGCTGCTGCTTTTATACACTCCCAGGGAAGGGGGAGGGGTGTCATAGTGATTGCTGATTGGTGCACCAAGCCATACCTCATTTGCATGTAGCCCATTCATTGGTGCCACAAGCCACAGCCATTAGCATATTTTTCCTGCATTGGTACTACAAGCAGTGCCTCATTAGCATATTTTCCCTTCGGGAGGGGCTACTGCCTCAGGAGGCCTGAGGAGAGAGCTGCGCATGCGCACTAGGCTCTCCTCCCTGGCAGCCTGCCGGCCCCGCGCCATCTTGTAATGGGGCGGAGC
>LR749657.1:1662434-1676850 GCA_902729485.2 Mus minutoides
TCCCGGGAGCCGGTAGCCGGCGGCCGCTTTCGCGAGGCGCCGGTAGCCGGCGGCCGCTTTCGCGAGGCGCCGGTAGCCGGCGGCCGCTTTCGCGAGGCGCCGGTAGCCGGCGGCCGCTTTCGCGAGGCGCCGGTAGCCGGCGGCCGCTTTCGCGAGGCGCCGGTAGCCGGCAGCTTTTCCGAGGCGCCGGCTTCCTACAGACATGGATGCCAAAGTAGGTCTCACGCAGCTTCTGCTTTATTCTGGGACTGCCCACAATTTATCCCGAAGTCCCCATTCCCCTCCTCACCTGAAACTCACTCCAAATCTGCTTCCTCTGTTCTCACACAGACACTGGCTTGCTTTTTTTCTCTTGGTCCTGGGAATATCAGTTTACACCCTTTCAAGAACATTACTCATAGATCAACTCTCTGTTTTTTTTCTCCTCCCATGAGACAGCAATTCGTGGCTCACAGCAAAGGCATCCTGAGTACTTAGGACGTGTAGCCATGGAGGCCATCCTGTTTTGGCTCACAGTACTTGGGGAAGCTTTCCCTTATTCCCAGCTTCAACCTCAGCCATCTATGTGCACTTGTAGCAGGTACCTACGTCTTTTCCATCTCTGTTCTGCAGGGTATCTGTTAATATCTCAGCCTCCAAAGCTTGTAGACATAAGGTTTTTGAACTCTATAAATCAGCCCTTGCTGATTTCTCTGCTCCCTTATCTGTTTGTAATCCAGACGTGGCAATGTAACTAAGCATCTTTTGTTTCTGTGTTGTATAATCATTGTTCTTCATTTATTCTCTGACTTGCTAATAAAAACTGATGCACCAATGGCTGAGTAGAAGAGAAAACAGGGCTGCATTTCCATTAGCCAAGGGAGGGGAGTAGAGAAGAAAAAGAGAATTTGGCACCGGGAGAGGGTCTTAAGGAAACACCATGGGAAAACACCTGGTGCAGAGATAGCCAGATCAATAGTAAAATGTAAGTTTCTTGGGGATTGTCATTCTGAGGTACCAGATAAGCTTAGAATTTTAGAAAGGATCAATGTCTACCCACTTATTTTTCAATAGCACTTTATTAAATAAATAGAATAGTCTCTCATTTATTTGGAAGCTAGCTGAGATAAACAAGAAACAGCTACTTTTATAATTGCATTAACAAAAGCCCAGCTTCCTTGGTCCTGCAGTCTTCAGTAATTCTCTTACTTAACCATCACCTCGTCTACCAGCCCAAGTGCAGATCTCCATGTCCCACCCCGGGTCACCACAACAGCCTGGGGAATATTTGCAGGTATAGGTCCTGCTTCACAGTCACCTGCTTCTCAGTCACTGTCACCTGTCTGACTCACTGTCACCTACCTCACACTCAACTGTCTCACTGTCACCTGCCTCACAGTTAGTCACCTGCATCATTGCCACCATACTTTACCATTGTTCTGATTTCATACCAGTGTCTCTTGGCAGCCTTGGTCACTTGCCAAACACAGTTCTAACCCATGAACATGACAAAACCTCATTTGTCTTTGTGACAGCCATCTCAGTCTGAGAGATGAGTCCAGTGTTCCTACATTGACCACCCTCTTCCTTACTCTTAGCATCACTGCCAACTTCCTCTGAATGATTCATTTTTAAAAGAGTATATAACTTCTACTTCTATCAACATACATGTCACCAAAATCCCCAAGTGGGCTCCAGTTGGAATTTTGTTCCTGAACTTCTCAAGACTTGTGTCCAGACATATACTCAAGGCATTCACACAGACTTCTCTAGAACAGCTCAGATTCAAGCCTACTTCTGAATATTCCTTCTAAAAAAATTATCCAACTGACCTGTCCACATCAGCAGACAGCATTTTCTTCTTTTCAACTACAGAGATCGAAAGCCTCAGGTGACCTTGTGCCCTTTCTTTGCCTGTACTCACATTGGACTCTCTGACCAGACCAACAGAAGACATTCCTTTGTCCTATACCTGAAATCACAATGATGATCCAGCAAGAGCCCTCGACTTTGGCCTTCACTGGCACTGTCCCAGAAGATCCTGTCTCAGGCCTATCTTCTGCTCTCCACTCCTGTGCCAGAGATTATATGCTGTTCCCACTCTGCCCACCTGTAATTGTGGGAATGGCTTTTGTGTGTATGTGTGTGAGAGAGAGGAGGGATAGAGAGGGAGAAAGAGAGAGAAACCTCAAGCAGCAGTGAGTGCTTTGAGAACACTTTTAGAAGATAGGTTTCACTAAGACAGCTATTTTATTGCGTGGAAACACAGGTATTTAAAACCTTTGCGGGTGAGTAGGGGCTTCCATGGAGAGTATATATCAGTGGTTGGATCCATGGTGCTGGTGTAAGATCCAACCAGAAATACCCCTATTTCAAACACAGGCTGTTCGTGCACCCCACGAATCACGAGACCTGTCTTGATGCAAAAAGCATGAGGATTTTTAATCGGAGCTCCGGGACGACCCGTATCCCACGCAGGGGACAGGGGGGTCGACCTCGTGGCTCGAAAATTAGGAGCTTTTATAACAATGGGGTAGGGGGTTGGGGAAATTGGCGCGGTTTCACATGATTGGCTAGTTTAAACATCAGCAAAATACCCAGGTAGGAGACAAGGGTGGGGGAGGCAATCTACCTAACAATTAAGTCATGTGCCACCTTAGGCAACCTCCTGGGGCATTGAGACATTTCACAGAGCGTTGGCTATTCTGTGATTGTTCCAGGAAAGGCTTGCCCAGTACCTAGAGCCATCGGTATTTTTAAAGGTTCACTTTCCCCCCTGACACAAGGGACTCTATTTTGTCTTTGGTTACGTACTACTCTTTCACTGGGAATGCCTCATTTGCAGATGCTGTTGGACATGATCCCATAAGAGGAAAGGAAGTCTAACCTGGCTACTGGGCTATGTGATCTCCTCTTGTGAGGCAAAGATTGGGGCCTAGGTCTAAGCAGTCTAGGACATGCTGTCATACCTACCCCTGCTCATCTCAGGACAAGATTTCTGGGGCTTGGACATGCCTTGACCTCACTCTTGTTCCAGGATTGTTCCACAGGGCTCGAGATTTCCTTTGGTCCCACATATGTCCATTAAAACCACATTCTGAAGACCTTTCCCATCAATTCTAAAGCTTCAATGGTCACTAATACCCCTCAAAGAAAGGCCGAGCTTCTCAGCTGCCACTCTAGTCCTGGATCCTGCATCTTAGCTCTCTGATCCTTCAAGACATGATACTGAACTGTAACAATGACTTCCAGCTCTTTCACCTCGGGATGCTCACACACTAATTCAGGAGCTTGTAATACTTTCTACAGGACATGCTACTGGTAGTCAGACACTGGGGTTTGTCCACATAACTGCTGTTCTGGATTGAGTATCTGTATCTGATCAGACCACAGGTCTAATAGTCAGAGATAAAGGCAAGTTAGTCCTAGCCAATTTCTTGTTAACATAGAGTGGAATTTATATGGCCAGGTAACATGAGATACCCTCTGCTTATGTTTGCTTAGCTCATGAGTGTCTCTGAAGCTACAGAAACCTGTGATGGAGTGACTTTGTGAGAGAACCCACACTTGTTGCAGGATATCTGATCACAGTGTGAACACTGGGACTGTTAATTAAAAAAAAATCTGTTTCTTGTTTTGGTGTGGTTCATCCCTGGCACCCACCTTTAACCCAAGAATTTTCTGTAAAGAAAAGCTAAATAAAGTCAAGGATAGGTCAAGAGACAATAAGAGCAACCAGCGTCAGGGAGTGGATTGCATTGAAGGGGATTTAAGAGAGCACAGGGAAAGAGATGGTGCCACAGAATATCCCCCCCTTTGAGTTTTCTATCTTCGTGGAATGGGTCTCTGGTGGCAAGTGGGCGAAGGAGTCGACAAATGACAAATAAAGACGACACAAGAGAGCGTGTTGAATTTGAGTGTAATTTGTCAAATTGAGCATCAAACTTTTTATACAGAAGAGTAACAAGAAACCAGGCGATACACATCCACTGAGTTACAGTGACACAATACAAAAGGAATGTATACATAGAAGATGGCGGGGACCAGGCCACGTTTACCACTAAGAAGGGAGCCAGGTGTAATGCTTGTCTATTGTTAAGCCCACCACCATGGGTTCTTAGCCTGATTTATGCTCTTTCTTTGGGCCTAGTGAAGAAACCTGTCTCAGAGGAATTCCCTAACTCTTTCATGGTAAACCCACCTATTCACTAGGCCATTGTTTATTCCCTTGTTTGGGTGAGACTGGCTACTGTCCTAAGTAATCACTCTATAGACTAAACCAGAGCTATTCTAGCTCCATTCTTTGTAATGCCTAATTAGTTTCACCATCTCTACTAGAAGTAAATTTGAATGTTACTGAATAGGTAACATTCTTACTGAATTCCTACTGAATTCCAAGCTTGTCAGCTTCAAGGATTTTCTAGGACGTTGGAACACTGGAGGAGGCTTACCTATGTCAGAATTCAATCTTTAAAGGCACTTATAATAAAACAATACTGAAAGAAAGCATGCACCATACTAACACGGGGATAGGGTTTGAGTATACGAGCTATGAGAATGCCAAGGTTCCAGGAGGTTGAGTTTCCTTGAAACTCTTTGCCTCATGAGTGCTTTCAGGCCTCTAGGCCTGTCAAGCAGACTTTACTGGAGTGGGTGTAGCATTCTTCCCCTTTTGTTTTATTTTTCAGGCAAAGTTCCAGAATGTCCCACTTTGTGGTAGCTACAGATCTCAGAAGTACTCTAAAAATGAGTGGAAACACAATGATTACTAATAAAATAATGCCAATAATAATAGCAAGTAGGATTATATATGGAACTCAATCCAGGGGATTCAATGCACTTAGGTTATTTTTTTAAATCTCTGGCCAATTCATCAATGTTTCAAGTATGCAATTGACTTTTGCTAATATCTGAATTCTCTGTCTTTTTAGCTTTAATATTTGCTATATCCTGCCCTATTGCTAAGACTACTACTTTTAAGACATTAACCTTTGCTTCCAATTTTTTTTTTATCTATATGTTGTTTTGACAAAGCTATGGAAATCTTCCTATGCTTATCATTAACAAAATGAGCAGTATGCAGCTGCTGATCTAAAGCTGTGGTAGATAATGCAAAACAAGTTAAAATTGCAATTAAAGCAGTAATTTCTAAAATTGCTCATTTAACCTTTTCAAAGTTTGCATTCTCGAATTTTCAAACCAATGATTATTTCTTAACTGTACAGGCAGCAGATCATAAGCAGGTCTCTCTCTCTCTCTCTCTCTCTCTCTCTCTCTCTCTCTCTCTCTCTCTCTCTCTGGTTTTTCGAGACAGGGTTTTTCTGTATAGCCCTGGCTGTCCTGAAACTCACTCTGTAGACCAGGCTGGCCTCGAACTCAGAAATCTGCCTGCCTCTGCCTCCCGAGTGCTGGGATTAAAGGAGTGCACAACCATGCCTGGCTCAGCAGGTCTCTTTAAGAAAATCATAGCAGCAGATTCCTTATCTAAATTAGGACCTACACAATTAGTTAATTGACAAGAATTACAATGAATATGAAAAGACTTGTCAAGATTGGTGATCTTATCTC
This sequence comes from Mus minutoides, assembly GCA_902729485.2. NCBI lineage: Eukaryota > Metazoa > Chordata > Mammalia > Rodentia > Muridae > Mus > Mus minutoides. The sequence goes on from LR749657.1 coordinate 1,667,982, forward strand.
TTAAAATTATCTAACAATAGAGCATACAGGTAAGGTATACAAGCTTTTACAGCTATAGGGGAGTTGACCTGTATGGCTAAAAACAGTGTCTCTGACAAAATCTTGTCCAATACTTTGTAGCAATCTCTCTGCCTCACAAGTCAGCCTTTTTTAGTTGTTTTTATTTTAAGTCAGCACCAGGTCTGTTCTCTTGCTGTCATGGTGGGGATAGGAAGAGTTTCTTTATTTTGCTTGCGTCTGCTCTCTCTGATTTCCTCCTTCTCTGTGTGCTCAATACAGCTTTCTTGTCACCACTGTGAGGGCACTCAGGAACTTGAGTTCCTTGTCACTTGAATCATTCTGGAAGCTAGCATGCTCTTGCAGCATTCTGTGGGAAAAACAGAAACATTGCCCCCTTTCCCCATATTGTTTCTGTTCAGGATCATGCCATGTGCCAATAAGTGGGTGGATCCTTTTAACCTTACCTAGACATAAGTATGCCTAATTTTAAGATACTATAAGGCATTTAGTAAGTTTTTTGACATCCAAATTTTAAAAATTTAAAATAAAAATGTGATTTAAATAATGTACATGGGGATATAATTCCTCCCCTTCTTTGGTTTTTTTTTTTTTTAAGAAGATAGAATTTTTAAAGTTCCACAATACCTTGTCTTTGAGAATTATTTAATTGTTGACAAAACATCTCAAATACTTGACTGTTATAGTCAGTTTCAATATCTGCTTTAATCTGATTTGGAACACCAAGTATAAAAAAAATTTAACATAGGAAATGACTAACTACACTTTTAATTGTTTCACTTGTAGAGCAGTTGTAACTAGAAAGCATGAAAAGGTATCAATAGTCAAATGTACATAATTTATTTAATTAATTATTTTCAAAGTAACAGGAGTTGCTGATGCAGAATGTGTGCAAAGCAGTAATTTGTTACTGTGAGAGCATAGGGTTGTGTTAAATGCTTTTTAAAAAGTACATTTATTTTAATTTTGTATGTATTATGTCTGCATGAATGTCTGTTCACTATGAGTCTGCCTCTGTGGGCCAGAGGCCAGAAGAGGACCTTGGGTGTGGTGTCCCTTCTCCACCAACATAGTTGGTGCAATGACCGGAGCCATGCCGCACCCAATGGCATCCATTGTGTTGTTAACTAGGCTAAGAGAGCCCAGTACCCCTACGGCCAGGTTCTGCACATCTTCTAGGTCACCCGGCTCCGCTGCCCAGCTTACCAGAGGCCCACCTACGACCAGCCCACCTGCACAACCTGCGAGATGTCACGAGACTTCAGGGTTCCTGCCAAACTCCAGAACACCTGTGCAGAAGACTGGGGGCGGGTTTTCCCTTCCTTTATCCCCAAATGTTTGTCCACCATTAAACAGTCATTCTAAGCAGAAGCAACCATGTAGCCTCGGAGTTCTTCTTTCTTCCCCCACTCCCTTAGTTTCATTTCAGCTTCAGGCCAATCCTCCAGGAACCCCATCCACTGCGGGCAGTGGACCCCAACATTTCGGTCCCCTGGAACTAGAAATATAGAGAGTTGTAAGTTGTCATAGGTGCTGAGAATCTTTGTCCTCTGGAAGAGCTGTTTGCCACTGAACCATTTCTTCATACCAGGACATTTTCCCCACTAGAAAGTGACTCTTCATTCACTGGCTATTGTGGTTGAAAAACTATCTATATCAGGAGTAAAGATTATCTTAGAAAATCAATTGTGCAATACAAAGTAACAAACATATTTCTTCATTCAATTATGCCCAATATGGAGCTGATATAACATTATTGGTGAAATGTATAAAAATCTATAATCTTCATATTATTATCAAGAGGCTCTGATGTAGGGAAAGTGAGAGAGAAGTTGGTGACATATGGGTGAACCTTGAGTAGTTTGCCAGTGCTGTAACACACATGTCCTCTTCTGGCCTCACAGGAACCTACCTACTCAAGTACCCAACCCTTCCATGCCATATAGATGTAACTAGGAGTAAAACAAAGTTTCAAACAAGTAAATAACTTTTGAGTTTATCTTGTGAGTTGCTGGTTAAAACAAAAATGATCTTTCTTCCCTGGGCTAGATTATATGAATTAATATTTCATGTCCCCATTCCTTGTTTATCTTCCATAAATACTAATTCAGCCTCAGATGTGAGAACTTACTTTAAGGGACATTACAAGTCTTTTCTGAGTTCCAGTGTTATGCCTGAGAGATACTTGCTCCCTCATAGCTTCTGTTTTACATTCATGAAGCAAGCTGAGGTACATAGTAAATGTATTTGCAAAAATACATGAAAGGGCACCTTCTACCACAAATTATATGATCAGATAATGTAGTAAGTATTTCAGGAGGCTTGTACCTTGATTTAGATGTGGTTTTTTTGTTGTTGTTGTTGAGGTTTGGTGTTGCTGTCTATTTTAATGTTAAATGTGGTCCCCCAAGACTTGATACATAAAGATACCAACAGCCAATATTTGAACATAACAGACACATATGGTTTTTTGGTTTTCCAGGCTTGGGGTCAGAAGAGGACCATAAGGAGAAGAAGGCACAGGAGGAAGAAGGAAAAGCCACCATGGCATAAGTGAGCCATAAAAATGTGGCTTTGAGGCCAGGTGGTGGTTGTGCAGACCTTTAATCCCAGCACTTGGGAGGCAGAAGCAGGTTCATTTCTGAGTTTGAGGCCAGCCTGGTCTACAGAGTGAGTTGAAGGACAGCCAGGGCTATGAGAGAAACCCTGTCTTGAAAAAACAAAACCAACCAACCAACCAACCAACCAAACAAACAAACAAAAATATGGCCTTGAGGGATGGCAAATTGGAAAGCCCAAATGAAACATAGTAAGTAGTCATTAAGAAGTTGGGGTTATTGATAGGAATGTAGATTCTAACAGCACAGGGGGTAGTTATTTGTCCCGTTCTAGTAGTGATTAAAGCTTATTGTCAATATAAAGTATTTGTTTGAGCCAGGCAGTGGTTGCACATGCCAAGTCCCAGCATTTTGGAGGCAGAGGCAGAGGCAGAGGCAGAGGCAGAGGCAGAGGCAGAGGCAGAGGCAGAGGCAGAGGCAGAGGCAGAGGCAGAGGCAGAGGCAGAGGCAGAGGCAGAGGCAGAGGCAGAGGCAGAGGCAGAGGCAGAGGCAGAGGCAGAGGCAGGCAGATTTCTGAATTCGAGGTCTTCAGAGTGCGGTCCAGGACAACCAGGACTATACAGAGAAAACCCATCTTCAAAAACCAAAACAATTCAATAAATAAATAACCAAATAACTAAATAAATATCAAAAAGAGTAAAATCAACTTTGTGTATTTTATCTGTGAACTAAAGAATCATAACCTAAAGAATCATAACTAAATCATAACCCCATATAATCATAACTAAAGAATCATAACCCCAGGTTCAGGTTAAAAATCTTTACAACATATAAGATCCTAAACATCTAGCAAAACCCACTTTAAAAAAGTTAATTTCAGATTGCCAAATGGAAAACACGCATTGCTACTTTAAGATTAGGTGGTGGGGGTCCCCGCCAGCGTGCCCTGTTTCCTTGGGCGCACAGCCTGTGCACCCCCCAACCAGCGCTAGAGGAATCCCCACGCAATCTTGGATCCAGCCGTGAGTGGAGCACAACACCAGTTCCATCTAGTCACGCAGTAACCGGGACAGCAGTGGGGAAACACAGAAATGACCAGACAAAGAGTAGAGGTTCCTTCTGGTCCCCGCTGGCGCACCTGGTTTCCTTGGGCACACAGCCTGTGAACTCCCCAACCAGCCCTAGAGGACTTCCCACGTGATCTTGGGACCAGCATTTCACAGGAGCCCACAATCAAAGGATCACAGTATAAGCTGGACTCAGAGGAGTCCAGAATCAACTGGGAATATAAGAAGGACAGGCTCCAGACTGCAAAGGGTCGCTCAGACCCAGGCTGCGCAGGTCAGCTCATGGACTGCAAATGGTGAGTGAGCAAAGGGCTGAACAGGGCAACTTTTGGGACACAACCAGCTCTGGGCTCTAGACACCCTCCCCACCTGAGGACAGTTCTCCCCCTGGGAGGGCCTTCTCTGCCAGAACTTGTGAGAGAGCCATATTGGGACCTAGGTGGCTCAGAGACCAGTCTACACAGGTCAGCTCACAGACCACAAAGGGTCGCTCAGACCCAGTCTGAGCAGGTCAGCTCACAGATTGCAAAGGGTCGCTCAGAACCAGTCTGCTCAGGTCAGCTCACGGACTACAAAGGGTGAGTGAGCAAATGGCTGATCAGGGCACCTTTTGGGACAGACCCAGCTCTGGGCTCTAGACATCCCAGCACCCTCCCTGCCTGAGGACAGTTCTCAGCCTGGGAGGGCTTTCCCTGCCCGAACGTGTGAGAGAGCCATCTTGGGTTCCAGGTCGCTAAGACCTAGTCTGTGCAGGTCAGCTCAGGAAAGGCAAAGGGTGAGTCAGAAAACAGCTGAACAGTGAACCTTTTGGGACACACCCAGCTTTGGGCTCTAGACATCCAGGCTCCCCCCACCCCCACCTGAGGAAAGTTCTCAGCCTGGAAGGGCTTTCCCAGCTGGAACTTGTGAAAGAGCCATATTAGGTCCCAGGTCTCTCAGAGACCAGTCTGTTCAGGTCAGCTCATGGACTACAAAGGCTCCCACAGAGACCAGTCTGTGCAGGTGAGTGTGCAGACCGCAGAGGCAACACATCTTCTAGGACAGACCCTATATAGGGTCTGTAACTTTACCTAAGAGGCAGGTCTAAAAACCAAAACTCCGTGAACCTTCCCTGCAAAAGGAGAGCTCGCCTGCTGAGACTACTCTGTCCACTGAGATTCAAGAGAGAGCTGGGCTACCAGGTCTGCTGACAGAGGCCAACAGAATCACAGGAAGAACAAGATCCAACCAGAGACAACTATAACAACCAACTCCAAAGATTACCAGATGGCGAAAGGCAGATGTAAGAATCTTAATAACAGAAACCAAGACCACTAACCCTCTTCAGAACCCAGAACTCCCACATCAGCCAGCCCTGGATACTCCAACACACCCGAAAAACAAGACTCAGATTTATAATCATATCTCATGGTGCTGGTAGAGGACATGAAGAAGGACATGAATAACTCACTTAAAGAAATGCAGGAGAACAATGCTAAAGAGGTAAAAGTCCTTAAAGAGGAAACACAAAAATCCTTTAAAGAACTACAGGAAAACACAACCAAACAGGTAATGGAATTAAACAAAACCATCCAGGACCTAAAAAGGGAAATAGAAATAATAAAGAAAACCCAAAGTGAGACAACTTTGGAGGTAGAAACACTAGGAAAGAAATCAGGAACCATAGATGTGAGCATCAGCAACAGAATACAAGAGATGGAAGAGAGAATCTCAGGTGCAGAAGATTCCATAGAGAACATGGGCACAACATTCAAAGAAAAGGCAAAATGCATAAAGATCCTAACTCAAAACACCCAGGAAACCCAGGACACAATGAGAAGACCAAACCTACAGATAATAGGAGTACATAAAAAAGAAGATTTTCAACTTAAAGGGCCACCAAATATCTTCAACAAAATAATAGAAGAAAACTTCCCAAACCTAAAGAAAGAGATGCCCATGAACATACAAGAAGCCTACAGAACACCAAATACACTGGACCAGAAAAGAAATTCCTCCCGACACATAATTATCAAAACAAAAAATGTACTAAATAAAGATAGAATATTAAAAGCAGTAAGGGAAAAAGGTCAAGTAACATATAAAGGCAGGCCTATCAGAATTACACCAAACTTCTCACCTGAGACTATGAAAGCCAGAAGATCCTGGACAGATGTTATTCAGACCCTAAGAGAACACAAATGCCAACCCAGGTTATTATATCCAGCAAAACTCTCAATTAACATAGATGGAGAAATCAAAGTATTCAATGATAAAACCAAATCCACACAATATCTTTCCATGAATCCAGCCGTCCAAAGGATAATAAAGGGAAACCACCAAAACAAGGATGGAAACTACACCCTAGAAAAAAACTAAAAAGTAATCCTTCAACAATCTTAAAAGAAGACAGCCACAAGAACAGAATCCCCACCTCAAAAACAAAAATAACAGGAAGCAACAACTACTTTTCTTTAATTTCTCTCAATATCAATGGTCTCAATTCCCCAATAAAAAGATCTAGACTAACAGACTGGCTACACAAACAGGACCCAATGTTTTGGTGCTTACATGAAACGCACCTTAGTGAAAATGACAGACACTAGCTTAGGGTGAAAGGCTGGAAAACAGTTTTCCAAGCAAATGGTCCAAAGGAAAAAGCTGGAGTAGCCATTCTAATATTGGATAAAATTTACTTTCAACCCAAAGTTATAAAAAAAGACAAGGAGGGGCACTTCATACTCATCAAAGTTAAAATCAACCAAGATGAACTCTCAATTCTGAATATCTATGCTCCGAATAGAAGGGCAGCCACATTCATGAAAGAAACTGTAGTAAAGATCAAAGCACACATGGCACCATGCACAATAATAGTGGGAGACTTCAACACCCCACTCTCACCAATGGACAGATCCTGGAAACAGAAACTAAACAGAGACACATGGACACTAAGAGAAGTCATGAAACAAATGGATTTAACAGATATCTACAGAACATTTTATTCTAAAACAAAAGGATATACTTTCTTCTCAGCACCACATGGTACCTTTTCCAAAATTGACCATATAATTGGTCACAAAACAGGCCTCCACAGATACAAAAGTATTGAAATTATCTCATGCATCCTATCTGACCACCATGGACTAAGGCTGATCTTCAATAACAATATAAATAATAGAAAGCAAACATTCTCATGGAAACTGAACAACACTCTACTCAATGATTCCTTAGTCAAGGATGAAATAAAGAAAGAAATTAAAGACTTTCTAGAGTTTAATGAAAATGAAGCCACAACGTACCTAAACTTATGGGACACAATGAAGGCAGTCCTAAGAGGAAAACTCATTACCCTGAGTGCCTCCAAAAAGAAACTAGAGAGAGCATACAATAGTAACTTGACAGCACACCTAGAAGCTCTAGAAAGAAAGGAAGCAATTTCACCCAAGAGGAGTAGATGGCAGGGAATAATCAAAATCAGGGCAGAAATCAACCAAGTAGAAACAAAAAGAAGGATTCAAAGAATTAACCAAACCAGGAGCTAGTTCTTTGAGAAAATTAACAAGATAGATAAACCCTTAGCCAGACTCACTAGAGGGCACAGGGACAGTATCTTAATTAACAATATCATAAATGAAAAAGGAGGCATAACAACAGAACCTGAGGAAATCCAAAACATCATCAGATCCTACTACAAAAGGCTATACTCAACAAAGCTAGAAAACCTGGAGGAAATGGACAATTTCCTAGACAGATACCAGCTACCAAAGTTAAGCCAGGATCAGATTAATGATCTAAACAGGCCCATTTCCCCTAAAGAAATAGAAGCAGTCATCAATAGTCTCCCAACCAAAAAAAGCCCAGGACCAGATGGGTTTAGTGCAGAGTTCTATCAGACCTTCAAAGAAGACCTATTTCCAACTCTCCTCAAACTATTCCACAAAATAGAGACAGGAGGTTCTCTACCCAATTCATTCTATAAAGCCACAATTACTCTGATACCTAAACCCCACAAAAATCCAACAAAGAAAGAGAACTTCAGACCAATTTCCCTCATGAATATCGATGCAAAAATACTCAATGACATCCTTGCATACCGCATCCAAGAACACATCAAAACAATCATCCCTCATGACCAAGTAGGCTTCATCCCAGGAATGCAGGGATGATTTAATATATGGAAATCCATCAATGTAATCGACTATATAAACAAACTCAAGGACAAAAACCACATGATCATCTCGTCAGAGGCTGAGAAAGCATTTGACAAAATCCAACACCCTTTCATGATAAAAGTCTTGGAAAGATCAGGAATTCAAGGCCCATACCTAAACATAATAAGAGCAATATACAGCAATCCAGTAGCCAACATCAAAGTGAATGGAGAGAAGCTGGAAGCAATCTCATTAAAATCAGGGACTAGACAAGGCTGCTCACTTTCTCCCTATCTATTCAATATAGTACTTGAAGTCCTAGCCAGAGCAATTCGACAACAAAAGGACATCAAGGGGATACAAATTGGAAAGGAAGAAGTTAAAATACCACTGTTTGCAGATGATATGATAGTATATATTCGGGACCCCATAAATTCCACCAGAGAACTCCTAAACCTGATAAACAGCTTCAGTGCAGTAGCTGGATATAAAATTAACTCAAACAAATCAATGGCCTTTCTCTACACAAAAGATAAGAGGGCTGAGAAAGAAATTAGGGAAGCAATACCCTTCACAATAGTCACAAATACTATAAAATACCTTGGTGTGACTCTAACTAAGGAAGTGAAAGATCTTTACGACAAGAACTTCAAGTCTCTGAAGAAAGAAATTGAAGAAGATCTCAGAAGATGGAAAGATCTCCCATGCTCATGGATTGGCTCGATTAATATAGTCAAAATGGCTTTCCTGCTGAAAGCAATCTACAGATTCAACGCAATCCCCATCAAAATTCCAACTCAATTCTTCACTGAGATAGAAAGGGCAGTTGGCAAATTCTCTGCAATAATAAAAAAGCTAGGATAGCAAAAACTATTCTCAACAATAAAAGAACCTTTGGATCTTTCCTCTGAGCCCAGCGGACACAGCTAGGGACACCCCAGGACTTTAAGATCGCATTGGGGTTACGCGTGAGTGCAGAGGTGGTTTTGGGAGCAGCGGGTCAGCAGTTCCCCCCACGGGCAGGAACTGAGAACTCCACCCCACCGGAGGCTGGGCTTCTCCCAGCCAGAACACCCGCACCGCGCCATCTTTCCTC